>APFE030752299.1:8412-104445 GCA_000404065.3 Pinus taeda
GAATTGGTGGGAAACCTAATGTGAACAGAAGGATGAGAGAGAACCCTCACTATTTTTAGCCACACCCACTTGGAATTATTTCCGAGACGCCATCAAGGAATAATATTACCCTATCAGGAGCTATGAAGATAAATACATAAAGTGAACCACATTACGACAGGGAAGGGACCAAGATGTGTTAGAGTTCACAAGTATTTTTCATACCCTTCGTAAGAAGTTGGGTATTAAGGATTATGGTGTGAGTTCCATAAGAGCCCCACTCACAACACAAGTGAGTGTCAAGCCAAGTAGTCATTGATGGTCGAGATGAAGGCTTCTAAATCAAACACATGTTCTGACTATGAGTTATAACCTCACAAGGGGAATGACAAAGGGAAGCAAATTATTGATGCAGAGCCTAATGCCACCATTTCCACCACCAAGATCTAGAAGATTGAGCCCGAAGATCCTAAGGAGGGGGAGTGACTCTTCCACTCACATATGTGGGTGAAGGGTTCTCTGCTGCAGTTCATTGTTGACAACGAAAGCCGAAAGAACCTCATTTTAGTAGAGGTCATGAAGAGGTTGAGCCTACCTTACCAACCAAAACACACCCACAACCATACACCATCTGATAGCTTCACCAAGGATGAGATCTCTGCGTCAGCCAACAATGTCGCCTTCCCTACAAAATCAAGCCCTTCACATATGAGGTACTGTGTGATGTTTCTCCTCTTGAAGTTTGTGATGTATTATTAGGCCAACCATACTTGTGGAAGCATCATGCTGTGTATGAGTCTAGGCATCAAATTATTATTATTTATTTGGGAATAAGTTATACAGGAGACTAGAGGTGGCACTGCCTACCACCATCTCTCTTTGATCTCTATGAAGCAATGCAATAAGATCATTTCCCAGACCAGGAAATTTTTCTTCCTATGATTTTCCCTCAAGGCAAGAAGAAGACTGTGGCCACATCCATAGCCTCTAGACAGGGCTCCTCCGCATGAGAACAACAGATGGACAAGGTCATGGAGGATTATAGGGACATATTCACCTCATACCCCTTCACTGCTAGGTCAAGCAGTTCATCGATCTGACCATGGGCGCACCGCTGCCCAAAAGACCGATCTACCAAGGCTTTGTTATGGAGAACGATGAAATTAAGAGGTAGATTCAGGATTTGTTGCAGAAATGGAACATTAGGCCAAGTTCATCACCTTATGGGAGCCCGATCGTGTTGGTACAAAATAAATATGACACCTGGAGACTCTATATTGAATATTGAGGGGTGAATAAGATCACTGTCTGGAATAGGTATGCAATCCCACAAATTGATGAAATTCTAGACCAGCTCAAGGGGGCCAAATATTTCAACAAGATTGATGTGAAGTCTGGTTCTCACTAGGTGTCAATCAAACCCTCTGATGTGTTGAATATTGTCATTGAATCCAAGGAGGGCCTTTTAGAATGCCTAGTCATGCCTTTCGGGTTGACGAATGCACCCACAACCCTCATGAGGCTGATGGGTGACATCTTGTAGCACTTCACCAACTCATTCATGGTAATGTACTTGGACGACATCCTGATCTTCATCCAAAGTTGGAAAAATAACCTACACCATATTCGATAGGTCCTTTAAACCCTAAGTCAACACACTTTGTGTGCCAATTTGGAGAAATTCACTTTTGATATGACCCAAGTTTGATATCTGGGGTACATCATTGATGAGTGAGGTGTGCATGTGGATTGAACCAAGATACAAGTTATTCGATATTTTCTAGTTGATCCCAAACATATCTTTAATTGAAATGTGATTTATTTACTTGTTAGAAAGTGTTAATTCATGATTCTTAAAAACACCATTAAGCACATAAGCATGAAAAAATGATAGAGAATTTGCAGCAAAATAGAACAACAAGCATGAAGAGAAAATCGACACAAGAGATTGTTAACGAAGTTTGGCTATCTTCAAGCCTACATCTCTGGGCCTTGGTCTTCAACGGGGAGGCATTTTATATTAAAAATTTCAAAACCATAAATACATTAAAATAATATTGCTTTAGATACAATTGTGCACCATCCAGATGCAATCTGCTCTGTCTCAGGATCCTGTAACAACTCTCGGTTCTAAAAAAGGCTTCTCGGATCTCCTAGAAAGTGTCTTCAAAGTTCTAAGTATTGCTTCTTGTACTTGCATAAGTACCTCTCTATTGCGTAATATTTCACTTGTTCTCCCTTTGGCACACCGGTAAAATTTTCTAATTAAAAATTCAGGAGGTCGGGGATCAAATCCCGACCCCTCCTCCTCCTCCGTTGTTGGATGGATTGACATATATTCTAATATATTCAAAATATTAATGATGGGCGGATAGGATAAGGTTTAGTGTTTGCGGATAGGGACGGTAAGTTTTGTGGACAGTTGGAGTGGATAGGAGATGAAATGGTGGAACAAATGGGGTAAGGTGCATAGTATGGTTGAGATATGGTGGAGCCGTCATTAATGGCGAACTCGACCATATTTTTTTGTTTTGTTTAATACCATAACAAATCCTTTAAATAAAAGTGCCTTCACTTCATTTAAACAAGAACCATATAGCTCGATTGGTAAGGCATTGGATTTGTAATGCACATGTCGGGTTTGAATTTTGTTAGCTCTGCCGGACCCTTAACCAATTTTGGCAAATCCAATGAGGCCATGTGTCACCTTGGGATTGGTCCCCCATGCACCCAATCGCAACATGACACATCATCACCACATCATCGCACAATAAACATCCAGTCAGCTGCCACGTCAACGTTAACTTTAACTTCCCGTTGACTGTGACTTTGACTTTTTGGAGTTTTCCCTCAAAACTTTTACTTTGAATAACTTCCACATGCGGACTCGGTTTTCGCTGGTTCAAGTTGTGTTGGAATCATTTTTGCGAGCTCTATGCGATAGCATTGGTTTTGCTCGAATCCAACAACTTTGAATTTTGGAATTTTCTAGATCCTTGACCATCCATTGATCAATTTCGAATCACCAGCGCCAACAACTCTAACATAGATATGTAGCTTTCTTGGTCTTGCCAATTTCTACCATAGGTTCATGTTGGGTTTCTCTCATATCACTTGGAATTTGAGTCAAGTAACCAAAGGCAGAGCAAAAGAAAAGTTATTCTGGATTGAATCCCAATGAAAGGAATTTGCTGAGTTGAAGCATCGCCTCTACTTTGCACCAATGTTCAAATTACCAGAGCTATAACAAACATTTGAGTTTGAGACATAATGGCTATGACTATGCTATCAAGGCATTTCTTAATTAGCATGGGCATCTGATGGAATATCATAGTGAGACACTATCAAACACAATCCGAAAGTATCCCACCTACGATAAAGGGATGCATTCAATTATGCAGGCCTGCCGGTAATGGAAGCATTACATTATAGTGAAGGAAAGGATCATCCACACAGATCAGCGACCCTTGCAGTTCATATAGACACAAGGAAAGTTGCAGAACGATTGCCATTAGAAATGGTCCACATATTTGAAACAATTCCATTTGAGCAACACCAATAATGTTGCAGATTGTCTCAACTAACCAAATATTATGGCGCTAACCATTGTGCAAGACTCTTGTGGATACGAGACTTCGGGGTGACCACATCTTTACAAGAGCGATCCAGAATTTGACAACACATACCAGATGCTGCTGAAGGCAAGCAAGTTCCATATTTTCACCAGCAAGGCACATTATTATGCCACCTGGGACAACTCTGTGTTCCTTCAAGTGAGCATGCCAATATGATTTGGGAGGTGCACTATAGTCGGGTTGCTAGACGTTTTGGAGTAGAGAAAACAATGACAGTGTTGTAGAACTATTTTTATTGGCCAAACCTTTGACAGGATGCTGAGAAATAAATTAGGTCTTGCATCGTCTGTGCCATTTTCAAACGAAAAATCAAGAAGAAAATCCTATATACTCCTCTCCCTTCTCCTTGTCGGCCTTGTGAATCCATCTCCATGGATTACATGTTAGACCTTCCTTCTACTAAGCATGGAAATGACTATGTTTTCGTGCATGTCGACATATTCTCTAAGATGGTTGTTTTGGAAGCCTGAAAGAAGAGTATCACAACAGAAGTCACTGCTAAGATATTATCTGAACGAGTGTGGGTACACTTTGGGATCCCACAGTCCATCATCTCCGATCGGGACAACAGTTTCCTGAGTACATTTTGGTCAAGCCTATGGTTGATACTGGATACCAAACTCACTAAGTCCACAACCTTCCACTAAGATCACTAAACATGAATCGATTTCATATTTATTTGGCATTTCAATTTTTTAGATCTTGGGAGCCTCCCCCAAAGATCCAGATCATTGGTATCAGATCAGGTTATGACTCCATGGGAATGAGGGTTTGAAGCACAATGATGGATGAAATGCAGAGAAACAATATTGAACAAAATTCATACAAGTGATATGACCTCCACAAATCATTTCAAAAGGGGAAAAATAGCTCATTTGAAAATAATTTATGTTAGCTCAAATGTTTTTTTTATGGAATTTGACTTTGTTTCCTGGTATGACAGATATGAGCAATTGAAGTTACATATATATGGACCGTTTCCCGGATGCGTACCATGAGTTTCTGGAATAATTTTCTCTCTCCAAAGATCACTTAATTTCAAGTTTATTATATCAATATAAATATCTCTTCAATACCTCAAATGGTTCTTTGATGGAATTTGATTTCATTGCATGTAGCAAAAGTTATTAGCAAAGTTCTAGCAAGAGGTCTATAATATGAAAGAAGCCTTTACAACATCTGATTGGATAGGAGAATCTACTATACAAGCCACCATGCTTTTACCAAGCAGACTGACAAGCATCATGGTTATGGGTCACCCATAAACACAAGGTTACGGTTCAACCACACAAAACCCTTGTCATGGAAGTCCATTTGCTAGGCCACACACCGTTAGTATCACAGTTTGTCATAAGCATTCCCGAGTATCTCTATCCTTGGGTCTTTGTTTGTCATGGTTATGGGTCATCCACAAACCCACACTTCATCGAAGTCCAATGGCTAGGCCGCACATTGTCAGTATCACAGTTGGTCACAAGCATTACCGGGTATCTCTATCCTCAGATATTCGTTCATTAAGGTTATGGTTTAACCACATAAAACCCTTCTCTTGAACGACTCTTCATATTCAACAAAGTCTTCTTAGAACGAAACTTCATGTAATGGGGACCATTTCTTCTTAAGGGGGGAGGAATGATCTGAATGGAAAGTGGCATCCACCCATGGTATTGTAAGTGGCATTTATCCATGGTATTCATTTACCCATGGTATTGTAAGTGGCATCCACCCATGGTATTTATCCACCCAAGGTAATTACCCATGGTATTGTAAGTGACATCTCCAATGGTATTCGTTCACCAATGGTATTTACCCACCCATGGTATTGTAACTAAAAAAGGCTATAAGTAACAAATCACATTTTATAAAAGGACATGTTGTCCACCATAATGTAGCTTTTACAATTATTCTCTATTTTAATTGTTTTTTTTGTGGTTTTTGTTTATTGTATGTTCTCCTCTTTTCTTCTGGCATTTCAATTTTTTAGATCTTGGAACCCAACACTTCCCCCCCCACTCCCCCCCCGGCCCCGCCCCCAAAGATCTGGATCAGTGGTATCATAGTAGGTTATGGCTCCATGAGAATGAGGGTTTGAAGCACAATGATGGATGAAATGCATAGCAACAATCTTTAGCCAACTCCACGCAAGTGCACTGATATAGGCTTATGCAAGAACACAACAAAATACATATATAAGTAGAAATTGCCCCAAAAGGTGCAAAGAGAGGTCGACAGGATTGTTAAATTGGAATTGTTGAATTGGAAAAATTGTACTTTGATTTGAAATAATTGTTGTATTAGATTTAGTTTCTTTAGCGTGTTTGTGTTAAGTTAGCAATACACAATTAAAATAATAATTGAAACATTGAGATGATGAAAGTTGACTCAGATCTAATTTTGCCAGTTATTTTACCAATGAAAGATTTAAAACCATTGTGAAGAAATATTGATTTTTTAGAAAGGGAAATTTCTTCTAAGAGGAAACAACAAGCACAAATTACCTTTGCCTGATTTTAGGCATTCTATGCCATTTTATGAAGGACATTTAATAAATTTTTTGCCTATGTCTAATATGGTGGCATTCAAAATGTATGTTGTATTCTTATTCTCATTTATATTCCCTATTATTGATGATTATGTCATTTAGGAAATTATCTATAATTGTTGTAAATCAAGACAATGTATTAATAGCCTGCATCAAGTTGAACTGGAACCAAAGGATGACAAATTAGAAGAATCCTACTATTTTTGTATATTGATTGCTTCAATAGTAGGTTTTTGATGACATTGTTGGCTTAAAGAGATCTTTGCTTAATGGATCACAACCAATTGGCATAGGTTCTTTCATAGTGCATAATATTCTACATATGCATTTGTGGAGTAACTCAGAAACAATACATTGCCCCATCTTGATGGATTCCCAAGCTCTCTAGACTTGTCTCACAAGCATTTGGGTCGAAGAATAGCTGAGCCACATCATGGATGGGGAAGGTGCCTTGGGTGTAGGGATTAGGGCGAACAAAGGGTACTCCGTTGATGGCCACGACCCCATTAACGTTGCTCATGACCACAAGGTTCTTGCCACGGAGTAGCGTGGGTATGCAAAAGCTGAGTTACATGGAAAACAACGTTTTCCATAGAATATTATGGGTGGAGGTGTGGTAGTGGAGGAGGTCACAAGGAGCCACAAAGGGAGAAATAGATTATTGAGGGTGTCATCACTGAGGGAGAAGAACATGCAGCGTGTGGGCAACGGGATTTAGTCTGCCACAATTTCCAAAGACATGGCGATGATGTTGTAACCACCCTCCTCTCACTGAGCTCTGCTCGCGTTCATCACCATCTCGTTCATGGTCGCCTTCTCCTTTGCGCCTGAAACATTGCCTGGAAATATGATCACCGCAAAAGCCAACAATATGCTCCACAACCTCATCTTGCAACAAAATAACTAGCAATGAAATACCCAAGGAAAAAAAACACCATCAACAAGTCAGAGAGTTATCAAATAACCCGAGCAACAAATATTTGAAGAAATGCAACAACTTTGTCTGTAAACAAGAAAGGGTCGACAATAGTAATTACCAAGAGAGTAGAATGAGATGCTCAGAAGCTTTTTTAACAAACCCTCCAATTGCTCTTTACAAACCCTAGTTTATTTATGTAGCTGAAACTGAGAGTGTGGTGGAATATATATAAAGGGGATAGAGTATGTATGCCTTTATAGACTTTGGCAACCAAATCGCTGGAGGGGATCTCATACACCAATCTAGTATAAATAAACCATGGTATTAAGAATTTCTAAAGGGGATCTCATACACCAATCTGGTATAAATAAACCAAGGTATTAAGATTTTTCATTATAAAGTGGGAGTGTATCTCCAAGTTACGAATCTTGTTAAATTTTTTTTGGAATCTTGTACAATTTTTTATAAAGAAATATATGTTTACTTCTTAACTAATTGTTTTATCAATAATAATTCATATTATTTTAAGTAAAAATAAAAATTAGTTAATTATGATTTTATTATTATTTATTTTTAACAAATTGAGATATATAATGGAACGTTGATATTTATTGTGGATTAATAGTATTAATCTATAATATTTACAAAGAATTTTATAACTGCACAAATTTTATTATAATTTTTAAATTGTAAAACATTTAAAATATTAATTTATTTCAATTTTAAAAAAAAAAAATTTGAAAATATAATTTAAAAATAAAATAATTTGAAAATCGTAATATCATAATATTTAAGAATATATGTACATGCCAGAAAGATGTTGAGATTTTCGGTTTTATTAAATTGGGCAAAAATCTCATGTAGGTGACAACAATAGGATTTGTTGTTATATTAGCTCCATTTTGTTGAGGAGGAGTTAATGCATCCTATATTTGTTGTGAGAGAATTTATGAGTCAGTTTTATTCTCTTAGCTATAAAAATATATGCCCGTACAGGATATTGAGATGGTAGAGAGAGTGTGTGAGGAAATAAATTATTGTAATCTCTTGTTTAATAATAAGATTGTCGATGCCTCCGTTTGGTGGACGTAGCCCAGATTGGTTGGGTGAACCACGTTAAATCCTTGTGTTATCTTTGTATGATTTTATATGCTGTGTATGTCTTTTAATTTCCGCTGCACACTGTTTGCTCCAACAGTTGGTATCAGAGCGTGTTGAGGAGCAGGTGCGTGTGACAGAGCTGTTGAAGGTGGAGTTTTGGCGATTGGCGCGGTTTCGGGAGAGACAATCGCGCCAATTTTAGACAGTGAATGGGTTGGCGCGTTTTATTTCGGAACAGGCGTGCCAATTGGCGCGGTCCCGAGTGTAATACATGCGCCAGAGTGCCAGTATCCCGATTGGCGGGGATCCGACGGGTTTAAGCACGCCAATTCTGTTACTCTAACCGATTTTGCTTATGGCGCGGATCTACTGCTGTGAAGGCAACGCCAAGTCCCTTTCGGCGCGCCAAGCGAGGATCGCTTTGGTAAAACTGCAATTTTGTTATTTGTTTTTTATTTGTAATTTGCAGTTTGTACAACAGAGGGATTGTATGATAAGATAAAGGCAACATAGTAGAAGGCAAAGGCATTTTTTGTTAAATATTAATTTGATTTATTAACAAGTTGGAATTGGAGATTGTTTGTTTGATACAATATGGCAAAAACTCAAAGTGCTCGTTTTGAGATTGAGAAGTTCAATGGAAAAAACAACTTTGAGATCTGGAAGGTGAAGATGAATGATCTGCTTGTGCAACAAGGCGTGGTGAAGGCGTTGATGGGAAAATCCAAACAGCCTTACAACATGACAGATGATGAGTGGACCGAATTGGATGAAAGAGCATTGAGTGTTATTCGACTGTGTTTGGCGCATGATGTTTTGTTTAACATCGTGTCAGAGAAAACGGCTGCTGGTTTGTGGACAAAGCTTGAGAAGCTGTACATGACAAAATCCTTAACCAATAGGATTCTCCTGAAGCGACAGTTGTACAGTTTGCGAATGAAGGAAGGTACATCGATTACTGATCATTTGAATACTTTTAATACTCTTCTGGTGCAATTAGAAAGTATAGAAGTAAAATTTGAATCAGAAGATAAAGCTATAACTTTATTGTGCTCGTTGCCCGAGTCATGGGATCATTTTGTTACTTCTATAAGTCTTAGTTCATAAAAAACCCTTGAGTTTGATGATGTAGTTGCATCTTTATTATCTGAAGAAACAAGGAAAAGATCGAATTTAGAAACCTCTACATCAGAAGCAATGATGGTCAGAGGTCGTTCTAAAGAAAGACGCTTCAGTAGGCACAACAACTCACGTTCAAAATCGAAAGGGAAGAAGAGTAAGGTAAAGTGTTGGTTTTGTGGCAAATCGGGACATTTGAAGAAGGATTGTTGGAAGCGACAACAAACTTCTAAAGAAGACTCTTCGACAGAGAAGAAAGAAGAAAACACGACAGATACAGGTTCGGCATCTGGTTCAGGTATGAGTGATGAAGTGTTATCAATTAATTTGTCTAATCATGATCAACATTGGTTGTTAGATTCTGCTACATCAAATCACATGTGCATTCATAGGGAATGGTTTAAGACGTATAAATCAATTAATGATGGAGTCGTTTACATGGGAAATGATGTCACATGTAATATTGTGGGAATTGGAAGCATTCAACTGCAAATGTTTGATCAGACAACTAAAATTTTAACTGATGTAAGACATGTACCTGAGTTAAGAAAAAATCTAATTTCACTAGGAGCACTTTACACTAATGGATATAAAACTATTATTCAAGGTGGAGTAATGAAAATTTACAAAGGTATTTTACTAGTAATGAAAGCTAAGAAGGTTGGAAATCTTTTTCAGTTAGAATGAAGAACAGGGTCAGATCATGTGTCTACGGTGTCTGAAAATGACAAAAGTTCTATTCGTTTATGGCATCAAAGGTTCGGCCATATGAGTGAAAGAGGTTTAAATATTTTGTCTGATCGTAAGTTACTTCCTAATCTAAAGTCTGTTAAGTTAGATTTCTGCAAACATTGTCTGTTTGGGAAACAAAGCAAACAGAAGTTTAAAACTGGCAAACATACTAGTAAAGGAATCCTTGACTATATCCATTCTGATGTTTGGGGTCCATCCCCTACAACCTCATATGGAGGCTCGTCATATTTTGTATCTTTCATTGATGATTTCTCTAGAAAAGTATGGGTTTACATGTTAAAAAAGAAATCTTTTGTATTTACAGTTTTCAAACAATTTAGAGCATTAGTAGAAAACATCACTGGTAGAACCATTAAATGTTTAAGAACTGACAATGGTGGTGAGTTTACTTCAAAGGAGTTTGACAATTATTGCAAGGACGCTGGGATCGAGAGACATAAGACTACTGTATATACTCCTCAGCAAAATGGAGTTGCTGAACGCATGAATAGGACTCATTTAGAGAGCAAGGAGTATGCTGAGTAACGCCAATTTGCAGAAGGAATTGTGGACAGAAGCGGTGGCTACAGCTTGTTATGTGATAAATCGATCACCATCAACGGCGATAGGATGCAAGATTCCTCAAGAGGTATGGAAAGGTCACCCTTGTTATTATTCTAAACTCAGATTTTTTGGTTGTGATGCATATGCTCTAGTGCCAAAACATGAGCGTTCTAAATTAGATCCAAAATCAAAAAGGTATATCTTTGTTGGATATGGTGATGGAACAAAGGGATACAGATTGTGGGATCCTACTACCCACAAGATCATCATCAACAGAGATGTTAAGTTTTATGAATCCTCTCTTGTACAGTTAGATGTAGATAATAAATTGAAACAGGATAATGTATCTGACTTTCAACACATTCAGTTTGAAGCCAGTTCTAATGATAGTCAAGATGAACATAGTTCAGATGCAAGTCGTGAACAAGTTTCAGATAAGATCATGAACAAGGTTCAGATGTAGATCATGAACATGTCTCAGATACTGATCATGAAGAAGTTCCTACAGATGATAATCAGCCAATTGTGGAAGTACCAGAAACATCTTTAAGGAGGTCTACAAGAATGAAACGTCCTCCTAAAAGGTATGATGATTATGTTACTTCAATTGCTTTTACCACTAACAATGATGAACCTTTGTGCTATGAGGAAGCTGTAGAAGGTTCGAAAAGTGAAAAGTGGAAAGCCGCTATGAAGGACGAAATAATGGCCTTAGATAAGAATGGCACATGGGATCTGGTTAAACTTCCAAAAGACAGGAAAACTGTGGGATGTAAATGGGTTTTCAAATTGAAACGGGGTGTGGATGATACAGAGGACAGGTACAAAGTGAGGCTGGTCGCAAAAGGTTTTTCTCAGAAAGCGGGCATTGACTTTCATGAGATATTTTCACCAGTCGTAAAACTAGTTTCAATTCGAATTGTGTTAGCATTAGTCGCTTTACCTGATTTAGAATTACAACAACTAGATGTTAAAACTACATTTTTACATGGAGATTTAGATGAAGAAATTTATATGGAACAACCGGAAGGGTTTGTTCAACATCGCAACAAGAAATTTGTGTGCAGGCTCAAGAAATCATTGTATGGTCTGAAGGAGTCACCTCGATAATGATACAAGAAATTTGATTCTTTCATGATGAGTCAACATTATATAAGAAGTAAATATGATCATTGTGTTTACTTTAAGCAATTAAGTAATGGCATGTTCATTATCTTAGTGTTGTATGTTGACGATATGCTTTTAGCAAGCAAAAGCATAATAGAGATCAATAGGTTAAAGGCTCAGATGGCAAGGACATTTGATATGAAAGATCTAGGAGCAGCAAGACAGATTTTGGGCATGGAGATTTTCAGAGACAGGAGCAATGGTAAGCTGTGGCTATCATAAGAGAAGTATATTGAGAAAATACTCTTGAGGTTTGGTATGAACAATGTGAAGCCTGTGTGAGCCCCTTTAGCTTCCCATTTTAAGCTTTCTTTTAGTTTATGACCTAATACAAATGAAGAAAAGGAATATGTGTCTCGAATTCTATATGTCAATGTAGTAGGTTGTTTGATGTATGCAATGGTTTGTACTCAACCAGATATTTCACATGCAGTTGGGGTTGTCAGCAGGTATATGGCAAATCCAGGTAAAGAACAGTGGTCAGCAATGAAATGGGTGCTTCGGTATTTGAGAGGCACAAGTGATTATTGTATCACTTATAACAGAAGTAGTGAATTTGTTTGCGGATATGTTGATAAGGTCAACATTAGGGTATGTCTTTACTCTTGCAGGTGGAGCTATTAGCTTGATGTCAAAGCTACAGAACATTGTTGCTTTATCCATTACTAAAGCAGAATACATTGCAAAGAAGCGATTTGGTTGAAAGGTTTGTTTGGTGAGTTTGGTAGGTTACACGACAACATCAAGTTATTTTGTGATAGCCAAAGTGCAATACATTTGGCTAAGAATCCGGCCTATCATAGTAAATCAAAGCATATACCAATCAAGTACCATTTTGTAAGACAGGTTATCACTGAAAGGGGAGTCTCTCTTGAAAAGGTGCATACAAAGGAAAATTGTGCAGACATGTTCATGAAACAAGTTTTGTTAGAGAAGTTATGTTGGTGTTTGGGTTCTCTTGGCTTGCAGAAAAGATAAAAATAAACAGGGTATGAGGCTAATTGTTGTTAAGGTGGAGATTGTTGAGATTTTCGGTTTTATTAAAAATTTCATGTAGGTGACAACAATAGGATTTGTTGCTATATTAGCTCCATTTTGTTGAGGAGGAGTTAGTGCATCCTATATTTGTTGTGAGAGAATTTATGAGTCAGTTTTATTCTCTTAGCTATAAAAATATATGTCCGATATTGGTATGGTAGAGATAGTGTGTGAGGAAATAAATTATTGTAATCTCCTATTGAATAATAAGATTGTCGATGGCTATGTTTGGTGGACTTAGCCCAGATTGGTTGGGTGAACCACCTTAAATCCTTGTGTTATCTTTGTATGATTTTATATGATGTGTATGTCTTTTAATTTCCACTGCGCACTGTTTGTTTTACAATTTTCAAACCTATAAAATCCTAAAAGTATCAAATAGAAATCGATTTCACCATAGCATTCAGTTTTCAGTGGAACTTGTGAAACAATTTAGTTCCATCTTAAAAAGGTTAAATATTTTTGAAGTTTAATATTTATGAATACTTCAAAATTAATCCTCTCTCCCACCTAAGAATCCATCCAGCATCCACTCTAAATCCAACCCATGTACAGGCAAATAGATAATAGTTTGAACGATGAAGGGAACAAGAATTACAAAATGCGGAAAGAAGTATCTGTGAAATTGAACGAAAAGCTTTATCGAAACAAAACGAAAAGATTTATAGAAAGAAAACGAAAATTACTAGAAAGCTTTGAGGCACCTATGCATGTTCCATTACCGTTTCTAAGACAACGTGATGAGAGGTAGTGGTAGTATAACAAAATGTAGAAGCTAGATGGCTATAGATTGAGGAGTTTAAATGAACTTGACCTTCTTCTGGTTGATATAAGTTGTTCCTTCCAAACATTTCTTCACAGCGGATTACTTTGACGACCTGGAGATTGTGAATTTATTTACGAAATATCATCGACAAACACAAGTCCCTACAGCTGTAAATCTGATAACAACTTGCTCCTATCTCAATGACAGACGCAAGTCCCTACTTATTCTCTTTTCTTCTGTATTTTCTTCAAGACATCAGGTTAACAGTGAAGGATGAGCAAATGTAACCTATATGTCAAGAACGCGTTGAAACCCTAAAAGAACAACCTACAAATAAAGAGAAAAAAGAAAGGAAAAGAATTCGCGTAACTAACGACCTTTCCATCTGGGATAGTGTGTGTTTGTGTGGCACAGAAATCGATGAGATGTCGTTCTAGATCCTTTGGATCAACAATTTGATTGTTCTCAACGAATCAAATTTTATACGGTTGGTGTTATGTTGAGTGGGAGATGCATGAACCCAAAGAGAAAACACGAATTCCAAGATGTTAGGTTGAGGAAATGTTCCAGCTTTCTTTGAGAGGCTCTGTCATTAATAGTCGTTATTGTTGGAGAATCTAATCCCAACTAATGGTTAGATGTCAAAATTGCTTTAATTTTACCTCGTCTAGTTTAATTCATGTTACCCATGTAATCTAGAATTTTGTTCTCTTTCTTTTCAATTTTGTCATTGTATCAGAGATTAGCCTGCGGAAGATTCCTTGAGAGCAGCAAAAGAGAAAATAAGGCATTTTACATAAGACTTAGTGAAAGAGCAGCAAGCTTACTGCAAAGTTGTTGAAAGATTGCTACAATGTCTGAGTTGAAGAAAATCTGCATTTTTTTGGGAGATTAACGCTATTCAAGAGTCAAACCATAGCATACTAACATTGTGCAGACGGGTTTCGAGTTAACGCTCCATCTTATCGATGAACAGTGTAGGATGAACCGTGCTTTAGAGCACTAACGCTGCCCTTCAAGGTCGAGAAAGGCGTTAGCACGCTGCCACATCAATCCTCCCGCCGGGTTAGCAAAATCAACGATCAGGAGTCTTATATAATATTTGAAACGCGGTGGTATTGTTAAAGGTTCGTGGAATTCTTTAAGAAAAGATATTGAAGTTTATTTTAAAAAGTCATAAAAGTTTTGAGAAGGAGATCAAAAAGAAAAAGGCCTTATTGTTCCAATCGGCTCTGTATATTGTCATTCTTTTGAAGTTTTTGTGTAAGTGTTGTTTTTTTAATGTTTGTAGACTCTTTTGTTTGTGGAAGCCTAGAATCAACGACATTGATATTTACTATATTTAAGGTTTGTTTTTCTAGTTGAGTTGTAGTGAGCCAACATTTAATAATTGGGAAAATCCAAGAGGCTAATAAAGTCAAAACTAAAACTACAACTCAATCAGAGATGTTTGAGATTTAAAGTGAACGCTCAACAATGGGGAAAATCCAAGAAGCTAAGAAATTCAAAACAAAAAGAAAAACAAGAGATGTTTGAGATCTTTTTAGATCTAGAAGTGAACAGACAAAATGATGGCTTTGCATTGAAATGCATAAAATAATCTCTCGATAACAACATTTTCCCATTGATTTCAAAAGCTATGATAACAACATTTTCCCCTTGATTTCAAAAGCTAAGAGAGTCAAGGAGGCATTGGATACCCTTGAGAGGTGTTTTGGTCCAAAAGGGAACACTCAAGTTGAAGATGAAGGTGGATCTATAGCATCATATAGACAACTAGATGTCTAGTGAACACCACTACAGCCAGGAGTGGATGAAAACTTGGTGATTCCAACAATAGAGCTTGCTCATGACAATATGATGATTCCAGCAATGGAGATTGCATGAAAATTTGGTGATTACAACAACATAGATTTTTGATGAAAGTTTGGTAAATCCAAAAGATCTTGCCTAGGACAATGAAGTTGCCAATGGATAACTCAATGTTATGGTGAATCCAGCCATTAATATTGTTGATGTAAAATTTGATGAAGTTTTTTTGACTAATGATGAATGGTTGCACATGATACAACAAAAACATCATATAGACATAATGTTATTCACTTATAAAAGCCCAAGTCAGTGGAAGACAACTTGTTTGCAACATCACATGTTAGTATAGAAGTCAAAGAGACAGAGACAGAAATAGAGGAAGAGACAAATAAGGAAGCTCATAAAGAGAAAATAAAGACAAAGTTAGAAGCATAGCTAGAAGTGCAATAGAAGGAAACTCTCATTATAGAGCAGAAGGAACATAAGCAATGTGGTTTTGCAAATATTTTTAATTCTAACATTGATCTCTAGTGTGTAGATACATGAAGAAGAGTTAAATTTACTTGAAGCATAGCCTTCAACATCATGTTTAGATGAAGTCTAAGTAGAAGCTCCAGAAATGAATGTTGAAGGAAACATGCATGATGAAGAAATTAATGGAATTTTTAGGGTTGGATTAGTGAAGAAATATTATTTTATTATAATCTTATGTTGTAGCAAATTGATCATGAAAAGCACCCTAAGATAATATGTGGCAGCAAACCACATACAAGTCTTTTTTGAAGAATTCTAAAACATGCTTAGAAAACCTCGAAGAATGGAATACCTACACTAGCAAATGAAGAAACTGAGATTTGAAGGATACAACAAAGAGAAAAAGTTGACATAATTTAGAGGCTACATAATATGGAAAAATAGAAGAAGAAAAGTTGAAGTTAATTTTAAATTGTAAACCTACGTTAGCCATCAGATATTTTAATTGAATTTTTTATGTGGTTGTAATTAAGGGGATTGTTGGAGAATCTAATAGACCCATCATGTATTTTAATTGAATTTTTTATGTGGTTGTAATTAAGGGGATTGTTGGAGAATCTAATACTAGCCACCTGTTAGGTGTCAAAACACCCCTCCAAGTGTCCTAGTTCAGTTTCACTTAGTCAAATTTAACTCTAGTCATTTATTACTCATGTTTCCGATATAATCTTATTTAAGTGAGTTGTAATACTAAGAAGAGCAAGTTCTTTACTCTACATTTTGTTCTCTTCAATTTTTGTCCGCCATGTTCATAACCATGAGACCAAGACTAACAATTTTACAGTAGTGCATCCTCCTATTTTACAGTAGTGCATCCTCCTATGAAAAATAGGAAAAGGCTTATGGCAGAGGAAAATGCAGAGAAAATAAATATTGATGGTCTTATGAACATTTCAGCTTAATCGATCAAAATGACATGCAGGAAGTGGTTATTGCCCGATAAGTGCCTACTCTGTGCATGCTTTAAAGCTGATTTCATTGTTGCTTTAACGCTGATTTCATTGTTTCCAATGCTTTAGCGATGAAGAGTGTAGGATGAACCGCGCTTTAGAGCACTAACGCTACCCTTCAAGGTCGAGAAAGGCAAAATCAACGATCACGAGTCTTATATAATATTTGAAATGTGGTGGTATTGTTAAAGGTTCGTGGAATTCTTTAAGAAAAGATATTGAAGTTTATTTTAAAAAGGCATATAAGTTTTGAGAAGGAGATCAAAAAGAAAAAGGCCTTATTATTCCAATCGGCTCTGTATATTCTAATGTTTTTGAAGTTTTTGTGTAAGTGTTGTTTTTTTTTAAAGTTTGTAGACCTTTTTGTTTGTGGAAGCTAAGAATCAACATATTTACTATTTGTTTTGCTAGTTGAGTTGTATTGAGTTAATATTTAACGATTGGGAAAATCCAAGAGGCTTTAAAGGACAACAAGACATGTTTGAGATTTAAAGTGAACACTCAACAATTGGGAAAATTCAAGAGGCTAAGAAAGTCAAAACCAAAACAAAAACAAGAGGATGTTTGAGATCTTTTTAGATTTGGAAGTGAAGAGACAAAATGATGGCTTTGCATTGAAATGCATAAAAGAATCTGTCCATAACAACATTTTCTTCTTGATTTCAAAAGCCAAGACAGTCAAGGAGGCATTGGATACCCTTGAGAGGTGTTTTGGTCCAAAGGGGAGGTGGATATATAGCATCAAATCTACAATGAGATAGTCTAGTGAACACCACTATAGCAGCTAGTGGATGAAAACTTGGTGATTCCAACAACAGAGCTTACTCATGACAATATGATGATTCCAACAATGGATATTGCAAGAAAATTTGGTGATTCCAACAACATAGATTGTTGATTAAAGTTTGGTAAATGCAAAGGATCTTTATGAGGACAATGAAGCTGCGAATGTATAAGTCAATGGTATGGTGAATCTAGCAATTAATATTGTTGATGTAAAATTTGATGAAGGGTTTTTTGACTAATGATGAATGGTTGCATGTGATACAACAAAAACATCATATAGACATAATGTTATTAAGTGAGAAAAGGCCAAGTCAGTGGAATACAACTTGTTTGCAACAACACATGTTAGTATAGAAGTCAAAGAGACAGAGACAAAAATAGAGGAAGAGACAAAGAAGGAAGCCCATAAAGAGAAAACAAAGACAAAGTTAGAAGCAGAGCTGGAAGTGCAATAGAAGGAAGCTCTCATTATAGAGTAGAAGGAACACAACTAAGGTGGTTTTGCAGATATTTTTAATTCTAACATTGATTTATAGTGTGCAGATACATGAAGAAGAGTTAAATTTACTTGAAGCATGGCTTGCAACACCATGTTTAGATGAAGTCTACATAGAAGCTGCAGAAATGAATGTTGAAGGAAACATGCATGATGAAGAAATTAATGGAATTTTCAAGTATTGGATTAGTGAAGAAATATTATTTTATTATAATCTTATGTTGCAGCAAATTGATGTTGAATATGAAATAAATTATTTAAGCAAATTGAGAAGCCAACAGTACTATGAAGAACAATACATAAAAAATATAGATAAAACAATTAAAAAACACAGTGACTGTGTGAGCTAGAAACTGCTGCAACTCTCATATATTGATTCAACTGTTAACTACATTATTAAATAGTAAAACTATTACTAAAATCAACTCTGGAATAATTCTACTGCAATTACAACTAATTTCTAGCACTTTCCAGCAGCACTGACCACCCTAACAATCTGATGCTTTAATCCCTAACAATCTGCTGCTTTATTTTTGCATAGAACACAAAATCTGCTCGCTACTTTGTCAGCATTTTACATAACTAATTAAGAATTAATTCTAACACTCCCCCTTAATGATTAATTAGGATTTACTATCTTATCTCTTATTGCCAAAAACTGATCTTTTGCCACTGCTTTGGTGAAGATATCTACTAGTTGATGGTGAGTATTTATATGCTTTAATTCAACATCCTTCTTCTGCACCAAATCTCTTATGAAGTGATATTTCAAGTCAAAATGTTTTGTCCTGCTGTGATGAACTGGATTCTTTGCTAACTTGATGGCACTTACCTTATCACAATAAATCACTATAGGCTGAACTTGTTTTTCTCCAATTTCTTCCAAAATTTTTTTGAGCCAAAGAGCTTGTGTACCTGCTAAGGTAACTGCAACATACTCCGCTTCTGTAGATGAGAGGGCAACAATGATTTGTTTTTTTGAGCTCCATGTAATCAAACCAGAACCAAAAGAGAAACAATTTCCAGATGTGGACTTACGGTCATCAAGACTACCACCCCAATCTGAATCACTAAATCCAACAAGATTGAACTTTTTAGAAGAGTAGTAATGAATACCAAAATTTAGAGTGCTTTTCACATACCTTAAAATCCTCTTGGCTACCTTCATATGTATTTCAAATGGATTTGTCATATATCTTGAAACAAGTGAAACTGAATATGTAATATCAGGCCTTGTGTGGGTTAGAAATATCAAGCCCCCCACAATACTTCTGTAAATTTTATCATCAACTAAATCAGCACCATCATCTCTACATAACACCTCTCCATGAGCACTTGGAGTAGGGGATGGATGACAATCAAGCTTATGAAATTTATTTAACATATCCTGTGCATACTTTGTCTGACAAATGAAAATCTCATCCTTACTTTGATAAACCTCCATTCCTAGAAAATATTTCATAATGCCTAGATCTTTCATCTCAAATTCATTCATCATAGCATCTTTGAATTTATCATTCATCTTAGAACTACTACCCATATACAATAGATCATCAACATACAAACTTATGATTTAAAATATCAATACCCTTCTTGTTTGTTAGTAAAGGGTAGGATCATTTCTTACTTCTCTGGAAGCCATTTTCCTGAAAGTATCCATCAATCCTTGCATACCACGCTCTTGGTGCTTGCTTGAGGCCATACAAAGCCTTCTTCAACTTGTAGAACATTATTCTCCTTTCTTCCACTCACAACCTTGTGGCTGCTCCACATATACTTCCTCTTCTAAGTACCCATTCATGAAGGCACTTTTCACATCCATATGATGTATGCTCCACTTTTTATGAGCTGCTAATGAAATCAACATTCTAATGGTCTCCTGTCTTGCTACTGGCGCAAATGTCTCTTCATAATCAATTCCATACTTCTGTGTGAATCCTTTAGCAACTAATCTTGCTTTGTGTCTTTCAACACTCCCATCACTGTTAAATTTAGTTTTATAGACCCATTTGGTGCCAATCCTTTTCTTGTCATGTGGAAGCTCTGTCAACTTCCAAGTGTCATTCCTTTGAATTGAATCCATCTCTTCTTGCATGGCTTGCATCCAAACATCATTAGTACATGCATCTTCAAAACATGATGGTTCAAATTTAGCCTTGGCTAATAAAGCAAAATTGACTATCCCACCTATTGGGCCTTCTTCATGTGCTTGATTTGCACTCCTCTCATAAATATCACTCAATCTTCTTACCTTCCTTGTAGAACTTGGAGAAGAAGATGGACTTGAACTTGATGTTGAAGAAATTGATGAAGGGCTGCTTGGTGGAGTTAAGCCACTAGTTACAGAAACATTAGTTGGCTGCTCATGATCATTATCAACAATTATATCATCATTCAAAACAGATTTTTTCTTCTCAACATGGCCTTTTTGATGACCATAAACTCCCCCTTCATCAAAAATTACATCTCTTGAGACAATAAGCTTGTTAGTTAGAGTATTATACAATTTATAAGCCTTGCTTGTCTCACTATACCCAATAAAAATGCATAACTCACTCTTTGCATCTAACTTTTTTCTATTTTGATCAGGTACATGCAATTAAGCCAAACAACCAAAAACTTTGAAATGATTAACATTAGGCTTTTTTTCATACCAAGCTTCATAAGGAGTCATATTTTCCAGTGCACTGGTGGGGCTACAGTTGAGGATGTATACTGTTGTAGCAACTGCATCTCCCCAATAAGAGTTGCTCAATCCCTTAGTTTGTAGCATGCATCTTGCCATTTCAACCACAGTACGATTTTTTCTTTCAGCTATGCCATTCTGCTCGGGTGTGTATGCTGTAGTATGCTGCCTTTTGATGCCATTCACATCACAATAATTCTGGAAAGCTTTTGAGCAGAATTCTCCTCCACGGACAGTCCGCAAACATTTGATCTTGCATCCTCTCTCATTTTCTACAAGGGCTTTGAACTTCTTGAATGTATCTAAGGCTTCACTTTTGGCCTTCAAAAAATATACCCAACAATTTCGTGAGTAATCATCAATAAAGGTGATGAAATATGATGACTTACCCAAACTCTTAGTCTGCATAGGAACCAAAATATGTCTGAATGAACAAAGCTGAAGTGGATGAGGCTCTCTCAATGCACTACCTTTGGAACCTTTCCCTTGCATGCTTTCCTTTAGCACATCCTTCACAAACCTCCTATGCTCTCTACTTGGGCAACCAGAAATAATGCATGTGAGGTTAGAAACTTCAAACTTTGAAAATTTAAATGCCCATACCTGAGATGCCATAACCAACTTGAATCCCCATAAGCCATATTAGCAAGATTGCTGTTATGTTCATCAAACCTCAAGGGGAACATCCTATTTCTTGTCATAGGCACAATAGTGATCACCCTATTTCCCTTATTCTTATCATAGATAGTACATGTCTTATTTTCAAAGAGTACTTTATAATTTTTCTCACAGAGTTGCCCAACACTCAACAAATTATGCTTCAATTGTGGAGTATAATAAATGTCATGAATACTCTTTATACCTTCTTTTGTTTGGACCTCCATAGCTCCTTTGGCAGCAACCTCCAATGATTTATCATCACCAAGCTAGATCTTGGATTTGAAACTTCCATCCTTTGCTCAAAACAACTTCTCATTCCCTGTCATATGGTTAGAGCATCTAGAATTGAGGTACCAAACATCTTTACTAGTATTTTCACCTTTGGCATAAGATAAAAATAATTGATCTGGAGGATACTCACTACTTTCTTGAGCATAATTAGCATTTTTACCTTCTTTCAATCTGCATTCTCTTTCAAAGTGACAATATCTGTTACAATGGTAACATTGAACATTTCTCTTATCAAACCTACCTCTACCTCTTCCTCTGAAACTACCTCTTCCACTTGAGCCACCTCTTCCTCTACCTCTTGAATAATTTTGGTTTTGCCATTTACCTTGACCTTGATGGCTTTCGGTGCTGCTGCTACTTGCATCTTCATTCTTTGTAATTTGTAATTTAGAGGAAAAAGATTTCTCTACAGCTTCAAAAGTTTCCTTCAATCTTTCTTCATGAGCATCAAAATCCAAACAAATTCATCAAACGTAGTTGTTAATCCTTACTTTCTTCATGATTATTGCAACATGATTCCATCTATGTGTTAAAGATCTCAATACTTTTTTAATTAAAACTTCATTACTTACAGCTTCTCCAAGTGTAGCCATTTTATTGACCACATCTTTGACTCTCACCCAATAGTCACTGATACTTTCAGCTTCTTGCATCTTCAAATTCTCGAAATCTCACTTCAATGTTTGAAGCTTGACCACCTTAACTTGATCACTACCTTGGTAAGCTTCTTGTAGAGTCTCCCAGGCAGCTTTGGCAGTTTTTGCTCATGATATTCTTGGAAATAAGCTCTTATTAAGAGATATCTGAATGTGAAACAAAGCTTGAGCATTATTCTTCCTTGCTTCCTTTCTTTCTATTCTTTCATTGGCTGTAATAGCATTCCAATCAGCTGGCTCCTCATATCCTGATTCAACAATCTCCCACAAATATTTTCCAATAAAAAAGGTTAGCATCTTAATGCACCAATAATCATAATCGTTCCCATCAAATTCTGGAACTAGCATCTGGTTAGAATTCGACATGAATAACTTTGGTGAAATTCCAACAATACAACTTTAACCCAAAACAATTTTACTTGCTCTGATACCACCTGTTGAATATGAAATAAATTATTTAAGCAAATTGAGAAGCCAACAATACTATGAAGAACAATACATAAAAAATATAGATAAAACAATTAAATGTTAGCTAGAAATTGCTGCAACTCTCATATATTGATTCAACTCTTAACTACATTATTAAATAGTAAAACTATTACTAAAATCAACTCTGGAATAATTCTAATGCAATTACAACTAATTTCTAGCACTTTCGAGCAGCACTGACCACCCTAACAATCTGATGCTTTAATCCCTAACAATCTGGTGCTTTATTTTTGCATAGAACACAAAATCTGCTGGCTACTTTGCCAGCATTTTACATAACTAATTAAGCATTAATTCTAACAATTGATGCTGAAAAACACACTACATAAGATAATATGTGGCAGCAAACCACATACAATTTTTTTTTGAAGAAGTCTAGGACATGGTTAGAAAAACTGGAAGAATGCACTAGCAAATGAAGAAACTGAGATTTGAAGGATACAACAAAGAGAAAAAGTTGAAATAATTTAGAGGCTACATAATATAGGAAAATAGAAGAAGAAAAGTTGAAGTCAATTTTTAAATTGTATAACTACCTCCAACTCGTATTTTAATTGAATTTTTTATGTGGTTGTAATTAAGGGGATTGTTGGAGAATCTAATACCAGCCAGCTCTTAGGTGTCAAAACACCTCTCCAAGTGTCCTAGATTAATTTACCAGGCACTTGTTAAGTGTCAAAACACCACACCCCTCCAAGTGTCCTAGTTCAGTTTCACTTAGTCAAATTTAACTCTAATCATTTATTACTGATGTTTCCCATATAATCTTATTTAAATGATTTGTAATACTAAGAAGACCAAGTCCTTTACTCTACATTTTGTTCTCTTCAATTTTTGTCAGCCATGTTCATAACCAATAGACAGAGACTAACAATTTTACACTAGTGCATCCTCCTATGAAAAATAGGAAAAGGCTCATGGGAGAGGAAAATACAAAGAAGATGAATATTGATAGTATTATGAACATTTCATCTTAATTGATCAAAATAACATGCAAGAAGTGGTTATTGCCCTATAAGTGCCTACCTTGTGCCTACTTTAAAGCTGATTTCGTTGTTTCCAAAAACGGAAGTGATAAATATATGAAGTGGCATTACCAAACCTCTAATAAGAAATTAACCCCTTAAATGCAAAGAAAAATAAATATTACAGACACGAATTTGTAATTTGCTATTATTTGAGAAACTCATGCATTCACAATATTAAACTTACAAAGAACCAAAAAATTTCTGAAATAAAGCGAACAATTTAAGAGCTGAAAAAAATGAAAAGAAGATTGTTTAAGAGTTTTACCTGAGTCATTTCAATTTGAATAAGAACCCCAATGCTAACAAAGTCCTTGTTTGCTCTGACTCATAAACGTTAAATGATTTTATGCTTCTCTGCAACATCTTATCATTCCAGGGTTCGTTTTATAATATTAATATAATATCTATAAAAGTTAATAAAGTACCGTTTATAATCAGATAACTGGTTTCTTGATGCCATTCATTGCTAAGTTTTCAAATGCATTCATTTCAATCTGAATAAGAACCCCAACGCTAACAAACTTTTTGTTTGCTCTGGCTCATTAACGTTAAATGATTTATGCTTCTTTGCATCATCTTGTCATTCTAGTATTAATACAATATATGTAAAACTTAATAACTTACTGTTTATAGGCCTATAATATTTTTTTGATGTAA
This sequence comes from Pinus taeda, assembly GCA_000404065.3. Classification (NCBI taxonomy): domain Eukaryota; kingdom Viridiplantae; phylum Streptophyta; class Pinopsida; order Pinales; family Pinaceae; genus Pinus; species Pinus taeda. Next base: position 33,020 of record APFE030752299.1, read on the forward strand.
TTCAGTGCTAAGTACCAGTTTATAGGTATATAATTGTTTCTTGATGCAATTCATGACTAAGTTTTCAAAGGCTTTTTCAAAGGCATGATCATTCTTTATAGCTTATTGTGCCATGGTATTTATATTAAAATATTTTTTCCATAATGGTTAAATTAGTTAGAGATTAGGGTTATGTTCAAGAAAAAATGATTTATCAAAAAATAGTTTGGTCCATTAATTATTTAATTAGCTAGTAAGATAGGAATCAAGTCATAAGCATCAAAATATTTACTTTATAATACTGTTGCACCCATTAATCATCTAATTAGCTAGTAAGATAGGTATAAGTCATAATTATCTAATTAGCTAGTAAAAATAGGTATAAGTCATAAGCATCAAAACAGTTATTCCATAATACATTTCACATTGGGATGTTGTAATGACATGTTGTGTAAATACATTGACTTACTCAAATAAAAAAACATTGAAATTATTGAAAATAAAATTAATATTTAGTGTTTGTAGTTTTTGGGTTCAAGGTTTTAATATTTTTGTTATAATAATACTAGCTAATACTACATAAGTGTTTGGTATGATATTTTGTATGACATCTTCTATAAAACTTAACTATATCTTAATACTACTGCATATTCAGTATTCCATGGAAATTAAATCTATACCATTCACTTAATTAAACTAAAATTACTAGTACATACTCCATAAAAATTAAATCTACACCATATCTAATTAAACTATTATTCTAAAATACCTCTTCTAAAATAATATATAAATTGTTATTTTAATTTTCACCACTAATATCCATATCCATATTCCACTGCAACAGTAATTTACTGACATAAACTTTTCCTATCCTTTTTAAAATTTAAAATATAATCTGGTAAAATCATTCAATATTGTCGTTCTAATTCATTTGGTGACATATATTGCCACTTAAAAAATGCCAGGACGTTACTTCCCAAAAGGATGAGAACATTAAACCTGGCTAGTCACAAGAAGATTACACCAAAAACGTAATCCCTGAAGCAATGGAAAATAGTACAGCTACTTCTCTTCCTATTTCCTTTTAGGAGTCTAACCATAATTTAGGACAACCCATAATCTGATTTTTATCTTTAAAATATGCGAAGACAAGGAAAACCCATATATATAGATACACATGCTGGACAACATAAGAATGGATGGCAGAGAGAAGGCCAAATCCAGTGCCTGTACTTGCCCTATATACATGCTTTTTCGTGTTAAACTTGTCCTCTGGCTGTCCTGCGGCCACTGCAATGAAATGTTTTCTTTGTTTTGTGGACAGTGTTTAAATGTTCTGCTTGACATTTTAAATATCGAGGGAATATATCGTATAGTTTTTATGCTTTTCAGATAGTGGAAAGGCCACCAACTCTGCCTTTGGGCAGAGAGCTTTCTTCCTCTAAATCCCTCCACACAGAAAAGACCTTTCTGCATGCTCTGTCTATTGCACTGTACTCATCATGCACTGCCCTATCATCATTACCATACTTTAAAAGGAGGTCATTGTACAGGATACCGCCTTGGAAAGCCAGTCTACAGAATACCATTTTATTGACAAAGAAAACAACCCTTTAAATCTTTTCAGCATTCCGCTCTCGGGATTACTGGCCCACTGTATATGCATATATAATGGCATGCATAAAACAAATATCAACTTTCGAAAACAATGAATTTTTTTTATGATTTTTTTTTTTTAAATTTAAGTTTTAAGATTTTCTTTATCAGATTTTGATGTCGCTAATCCATTTTCACCATTCCCACTGTTAAATTTCTTGGAAAAAAACACTAAATTTTCGACTTGTTAATTTGATGCTTCCCAAGACAACGCCAAAGTAACAGACTTTTCCCTATGCAGGTGATGTGGACATGGAAAAGCCATGTTTGATAACTTCAAAAAAACAGCATTTTCCGAACAACTAAAAAGTAAGAGTAAGGGTGAAGATAAAAACAAATTTCTCGTGTGGAATAAGAGCAGATATACTCTTGATAATGTGCTGATATTATCGATAAGGGAAGCAATAATAAAAGACAAATTCCATCTGTGGTTTATCTATATGTTTGAATATGGCCAAATCCCACTAATTTCAAAAGGATACCTTGAACAATGTGAAAGTTTATAATTTGTATGTCCATGAAGCCATTATTGGGGAAACATTCGCAATATTAAACTTGCAAAGCACCAACAGATTTTTGAATTAAAGCGAACCATTTAAGAATGAAGAGAGGATTTTGTAAGAGTTTTACCCCCACAATGTTCTGAACCCCAATGTTAACAAAGTCCTTTTTTTCTCTGGCTCATAAACATTAAACAATTTTATGTTTCTCTGCATCATCTTGTCATTCCAAGGTTTATTTTATAAAATTAATATTTCTAAGTTTTCAAAGGCATGACGGTTATTTACAGGTTATTCTGCAACCCGATTTATATTAAAATATTTTACCGATGTTTTCAAAGGCATGACCGTTAGTTACAGCTTATTGTGCGACGAAATTTATATTAAAAAAAAATTTTCGTGATGATTAAATTAGTCAGACAGATTAGGGTTCTGTGCAAGAAAAATGATTTATCAAGTAACTGTTCATTAATTCTCAACTCATTAATTAGACTCGTATAGGTGTAACTTCAGATTTGGATTAATAAGGAACATAGAAAAATAATATGACATTGCATGACAAAGTGTGATGCCTCGATTTCAAATCTCCCATGCTCATCATTAGAGAACTACATCTCACTGTACAATTAAATATTCATTTATACAGATTTTCTCGTATTCCTCAATAGATGCGTGTAGCTTGACCATTAACTTATGGATGTAATGTTATTCATTGAGGAGTCATAACTCTTAAATATATGTATTCAAAGTAGGCATGAGATGTCGGGAAAGCGCAACCAACGTGACAAAGAGAGTCACCTTTTCGTGCATGTTTCTGTGTGACGTCCTTTGTATAAATAGTTGATGGGTCTACCCATGTGGTGGAAGAAGAAGTTGCAATGTTATTACAGCATTGGATGTGTCATGAAACTATTGGAGTGAAAGAAGGATCTAAGGAAGGAGAGAGGACGGATCAATAACAAGTTAATAGCTTGTATGCTAAAAAACTTTTGAGGTCTATTCTCGGTGATAAACACAAATTACAAGGACTAAGATGGTCCAAAAAGCATATCGATCATGATAGAATTTGTGAGCTTTTGTGTTAAAAAAAATTGGACTGTCTTGCAATCCCTAGATTTGGAGCATTTTGTAAAGTTTAGTTTTTTTGTTTTTTTTTTCCACATTTTAAAAATGTTACATAACATTATAATATTTTATTTTAAAATATTTTTCCAATTACAAAAAATGAATACTAATATATTTGTAAATGTAAGAGGAAAAAAACTAATAATAAAAAGTCAACCAATGGAAGGTATTTGGCAAATTAAAAAAGTTGGCATATAAATATTAGGTGTTTCCCAACTAAGCAACAATCTTAAAATTGAATTATACAACTTTGACATGATTGTAGGATATTTTGATAAAATAACATTTTTGTGTGGACAATTGCATTCTATTCTAGTCACAACAATATCTTTGTCGTTTTTTCTGAATGAATACACAAAAGACATATCCCAACATCCAATGTTCATTATGACCTGCATCCTATCTCTATGCTCACTACCAATATAGTCATCTCAATGACATATCAAGAAGCAACTAGGGACCATTTCATCTAATCTTTGTTGTTACCAAGCAATCTATAAAGATCACATTAAATAGTTGGAACTTTGAAATGTTTGGAATTTTGGGAAAAAATGTACATTGAAGTCCATATTTTAAAAATTATAACAAGAACGAATATAAATACATGGAAACAAACTTTTTCTCATTTGATTACAATGTGAGGTAAATTGATAGAAGACTTTACTTGAGAACTTTAGAACTGAATTGCAAAACAAAAATTTGGGGCTTCAAATGAGGTGCCAACAACCTCTTTTGTTGTGAGAGAACATGAGTCTGTGATCCAAAAATATGTAAGCTTGTTTTCTGGATGCATTCATGATGTCCTATGTGCATGTCATAATTCTTAATGTATTTCCCGTGCCTTTAAGTTGGCAAATGATAACCATGATTTTCTAGTAGTTAGAAATAAATTGAAAAATGTGCAATTGCAATATAAAATTCAAATTCAAGTCAAGATGAATGACCTCCAATGCCATGCAGAAACTATTCATAGGATGTTTACATGTAACCAATTATATATATATAAAAATTCCTTATGAAAGTTGAAAACACCCTAAGGGATATTAAAATATCATTTGAAAGAGATCTACACAAACTTAACAAAGAATTTAAATCAACATCAATGTAAATAGAAACTATCTATAGGAGGAAAAGACTTGTGAAGGTATACAAGATACACTTGAATATCATCTTATTACTTCTACCAAACTCTATCTACCATAAAATGAATGTAGAGATTGGACCATAGGAATATTTGTATATATATGAGACACTACCATTTCACATGAGCTATCAAAAAATAGGTCAAGTATTAAGACAATTCCTTATAAAACCTACTAGAGGCCCTACTTAAAAACACCTTTTGATCTATGAGAAATTTCTCTTTAAGAAGAACCATCTAACAACACACCAAGCAAAACAAATTGTCTACTTTAGGACACTCCTAGATATAAGAGACGTATGCTTTTTAAAATCAACAATATGTTGACACAAGACAATCCCAGGGAAAACTATCAATACTATCAAGAGACATATTTGAATATATGTTGCATCAATAGCTTCTTAGCTTCATTAAAGGAAAACTTATCCTTCGATGGACTACTACACATTTTGTCAATATAAGCTACCTTGTTTACACCCAAGATGGAAGAGGAATCATGATACTCCCACAGCCACATGTTACAATTCTTCTCGGGATAATAACTTTAGAAAAATTCTTGGGTGATGTTATATAGATAAAGTAAGGGGATGTATTTTTTCATTTACAATTCTCTACTACTCAAATGGATGAAGGGAAAATGGTATGTTAGTTCAAAGTTCAAGCCTGTGCACCAATACCAAAAACCCTCTCTTTGACACATGCATGCACAAGCACAAACAAACAGATAGAGAGCTATGAACTAAATTGAATCCAAATGAGAATTAAAACTTAAGAAAAATAGAGTTTTTCTTTTCTTGAATCATATTATTTCAACTAGTTCAATGGCTCATTCCTAAAATGTACTATTTAAAGATACAAAAAATTGAAAGATACGAATATGAGACCAATGCCTTTGATAATTAGTGAGTGAAGTGCATAAAAATCCACACAAATTAAAATAAATAATCTAATGAAAACTAAAGAAGGTAACACCATACAACTGTATAAAGTGCATGGTAACATTAACTGTTATGGAAGGCCAAGTGGATACATCTCCCTTCTCGGCAACACTAGAGTCACTATGGTTTTTTTGAGTGGATGATTACAATAGAATACAACCATGGAGTGGTCAGTGCCATGTGTTCAACCAAGTGAGATAACAATTTGAAAATGGAGACCATTGTTAACAATGTTGTAGTGATATTGAATAAGAAAATAATCTCATCTACATAATATATATTTAACAAAATTAGAATGCATGCTTGGGCTCATAGGCCTCAAGGGTTCAAAAACAAATTTGATACAACATGTAACATCCTTGTCCAAATAACCATCTTAGCATCCATTGATGTAGCCCTAAATTACATTTTTTTTGTACACTCATTTAGATTAAATTATTGACATATATTGTAATAAATCACAATGTAAGTATACCCTTTTTAATCTTTTCCAAATACATTCATCTATAGATATGTACCTTTTTTCTCACATGACATTGCTACATATATTATTAATAAATACATCAATATCAAGGGAAATTTCACAACCATTGATAAAACCAATATTCAATGCACATCTGCATTGAATTTTTCTACAATAATTTACAAATAAGGTGTCGTTCACCCAAGTGAGTGTAGAGTCTTCAATGTAGGTTGGTCATGATATTAGTTCCTAGATTAAAACAACTCTAATGACCTAATATTCCATAGCTCCTAGTGCACTAGATCGTAGTTGATGTCCCAATCGATTTTCCACCCTACAAATGCCAATGTACTCTTCTTCTCTTTTCCCCCATGAGCTGTAATGGATTTGTAGGAAGGAGAAGAGAACCCAACTAGGTAAGAATTGGTTTGCATTCTTGATCTCCAAGATCAACCAATTTATATCCAACACACTATCCAACAAGTGTGTTGGAATTCACAATTATACTGAGAGGTGGGGGAAGGGAATCATTATAATGAAAATTTATTTCCTAAAGCCAATCAAACATCATAAACATCAATCTCACAAACTAAACTAGTAACACAATATATATGTGGAAACCCTTATGGGGGAAAAACACAAAAAATATTTATATGAAAGATCTTGTAGGAACCAACCTACAAGAGACACCAATCCCCTTTTCTTCTTTGCAGACACAAACCTACAAGAGATACCAATCTCCTTTGCTTCTTTGTAGGAACCAACCTACATGAGACACCAATCCACACTGCTACCATATTTGTAGGCACCGACCTATAGAAGACACCAATCCCCGTTGTTCCAAAATATTCATAGTTACCAACCTACTTCACTGAGCCTACTTGTTTCTTCACAATTTATGTTAGTTTTTTCTACATTCACCAACTCTATTTCTTGCTTTTTCCTTCACTAGGTCTTTTAGTTGCTTTTTCCTTCATTAGGTCTACTTGCTACTTCTTCCTTCACCATGTCTACATCTCCCAACACTTGTTGCTTTTGGATTCTTCCCAAGAAAGAACTTGCACAACATGCCATGTATCTAGTTTTTCATATCTCGTTATGAAATTTCGACCATAGGCTCCTAGAGATATGTTCTATATCTCATCCAAATTTCACAATCTGAACATTTTAGAAAGAAAGTTATAGAAAAAGTGTGAAGCATGTGTATTTGAAGCATGTTTTAGGAGAAATAAGGAACACTAACTTCCTCATTTCATATCTCTGAAGCTATAACAAAAAAAGGTTTGAAATTTATAGCATAGGTATATTGAGATTTGTTATATATCTCTTCCCAATTTCATAGTAAAGAAAGTCAAAGAAAAAAATGATTATCATGAAAATACCAAGTTGACCTATTTGAAGAAGATTTCATGAGCATTCAAGAAGCCTAAATTCCTCAGAGCATGTCTATGAAAGTATAGCAGATTAGGGTATGAAATTTTAACCACATGTACATAAATATCTTCTATCTATATCTTCCAAGTTTCAATTTCGAAACATCATAAAAGAAACATTATAATGAAAATACCAAGTTCACATGTTTGAATAAGATTTCAGGAGCATTCAAGAGGCATAGATTCCACAAAACATATCTTTGAATTTATAGAAAACAAACAATTCAAATTTTAATCATAGCTATAGGATATCTTATTTCTAGTGCCTCCAAGTTTCATGGTCTGAAATATTCAAAAGAAAATTTATAGCGAAAATTCCAAGTTGACTCGTTCACCCCATAAATCACATTTTTGCTTCCACCTTTAAACTCTAAGAATCACCCCATAAATTATTCCTCAGCTCCTCTTGCAACCTCAGATCTCTTCTTGCTTGGATGTGTTTAAATGCACCCACATGCCCTTTATTTATAGTGCTTGTATGTTTACTTATGGGGTTGACTAGTAAAATTAGTTGGGTTGGCCTAGTTATACTTTGGTTGGGTCATCATAATGAAATATTTTATATTTCCTCATTTCTATAGAGTTATAGGGAGTTCCATATACTATTGGAAAGGTCTTAGTATTAATATTTCCAACCTTATATCCTATGCTTTGATTTGTGCTATGAAATTAGATTAAACATTCCTTCAATGATAGGTATCGAAATTGTGCATCAAAAGTCCAAAAACAATATTTCCAACAATCTTAATTTTCCAATCTTTATCTTGGACATATGCAGTCTTCCCTTTCCTTTAACATCAATTAAAAACAAAATATCCAACAAAAGACTCAAGATCATAATTTCACAATTACGAGATGAAAATATCACAAGTTTTCAATGACATTATGACCTAATCCCACATTAGGGAGCTAAAATAAGACCCCCCTTCATAAGAGTGTGTTATTCAATTCCATAATTTAATTATTCAAAAAGTCACATGTCCTATCGACAATTTGACTCCCATAGAAATTCCTTTTGTTTTATTTAAAATAATTATTTTCTTTCACCCAAGAGTCACGTGTTGCTAAATTTACTTCTATTTGTTCCCTTATGTCCCTTTTCCCTTCCTTAATTTTTGTAGTTTATTTGAGTCTCATTGTTGCATATAGTGAGTCCAACTTAGTTTTAGTTACTTTCTCAAATTTCTACTTTTAAAAATTTAGTTATCTTTTTTAGATTTTCTCAAATAGTCGAGGTTCTCTTATTTTTAATTTATTTGGATTATTCATTCAAGTATTTCAATTTTTTCACATGTCTATTTAGATTTCACTTCACTTAATCTTAGATCCATTTAATTTAGGCCAATCCCCCTTTTTAAACATGATAACTTATAATTCACACATATGTGTGTGTGTACCTACTTAATTAGTTCTAACCTACAATAAAGCACCTTTTTAAACATCGGTTTACTAACATTAGCCAAGCCATTTATTTCATTTATTATAATTCATCATTAAGTTTAATTTTCAAGGTTAGAATTAATTAACTTGAGATTAACTTGATACTCAAATAACTTACTAGGTTTATTTTAACTTTTATCTTTCATAACATACCATTGTTTTCCGAAGAAAGAAATCAACCTCTCTCTTATCTCAAGGGCTAGAGTGAGGTTGTTGGTACCAAGCTATCCCATAGTTATGCTCACTTAAGGGTTTTGAAGGCTCAAAGAAAATACAACAATATTCATATGCACAAAGCCATTACAATAATAATTATCAAGGCATTATAGCTCATCATGTCACTAGTAGGGTTTTAAACTTAGGTGTACAAAATAACAACCATTCCACGCAACTACCCAAGATAACCCCAATTGACATATTTCATAACATATCTATCTTTAATGATCTTATTAAATAATCCCAATTGATAGATTTCATTATCCTCCATTTAGTGCCAAGGGTACCAACTCTTGTGCCCTTCAAGAATGTAATGTTCCAAGGGTGACGTGGGAAGAAATTGTCACAACCCTAGTTAAAAAATCATGTAATAAAGTTAATAAAAGAAAAATAATACCAAGTTCGTAGGACACTTATTCTAAGTTGAATTTTGGGCAAAACATCCTAGTGGGTGTTCATTTGGTTTATTATGGCGAAAGAAATTTGCAAAAGGAAATGGAAAAGCCTTTGAAAAGTCAAAGAGGCATTAATTGATATTTTAATTTAATGAAAATAAAGGACATTAGGAGAAAAGGAAAGTGAAAGGTAACTAGTTGCATGTGAGGAGGAAATTGAAGGAAAATAATGGAAATTGAAGAAAATAGAGGCATCAATGATAAAAAGGATTTTGAGGCTCAATTCACAACCTTTTGTTAATTCAATTTGGAGTTCTCTCTCTATTTTCTCTCTCATAATCTTGCACACTTAAAGCATTCTTGGAGTACTCTAGCATTGGAGAAAGGAAGGAAAAAGAAGGGAAAGAAAGAAAAGGGAAGCAAAGATCAATCAAGGAAGAGTTGGATCTAGCAGCTAAAATGGAATTACTTGAAAGTATCGAGTTGCATGTATGATTTCCTTAATAGTTTTGGCATGCATGGTACATGCATGCATGTATCTGGTTCTCTTGCTATCATTAGCATATGTGTTTCCAGGTTTGACAATGGCTTCAACCTTGCCTTTCTATTTCTGGATAGCCATGGTATGATGGGGTTATTTGATTTGGCTTGGTTGAGCTAGATTGTCAGATGGTTTTGGAATTGGTTGAGGTGGTCTCAGGAAAAATCCCAAGGTCCTAGGAATCCCTTGACTGGTAATGGCGGGATACACGTAAAGTCTGAGGGTGGCGATGAGAAAATTACTCAAGGTATTAGTGATGAAATCTAGAGGTTTCCATGCTTGTTTAGGCCTAGTGATCCCTTGACCAGTAATGATAGGATTGCAGTAAAGCCTAATAGCATATGTTTCTTTGTTTGGGCCTAGGAATCCCTTAACCAACAATGGTGGGAGACATGGTAAATACTGGTTGTATAGATGAGGGTTTTAGGCATAGTAATCCCTTGATCGGTAAAGGCTGAGGAAGCCCTGGTTGGTCTTGTTGTGAGTCTCACATTCATGCTTGGAATATGGCATGGGGGTGATTGGTTGAAAGAAAAATTTGGTTCAACCCAGTATATGTTTGGGTGGTACGTGGAAGTACCTGACCTGGTTGGATTTGCATATGTTAATAAAAACTCTTTTCTCTCTTGTATTTCGTGAGTATTTATACTTGTTATTATGTGGCTTTCATGATTGTTCTATCATTATTATTATTTTGGTTATATGTTGGTTATAAGAATGGTTTTATGTTAGAATTTAGTTATGGATCTCATAATGTTTTAATTAGTAAATGAATGGTTAATGGATGTATGACCTAATATATGATAATTCAACTATTGTGAGAGGGAACGAGACCTTCTTGAAAATTCTCAAATAAGTATGAAATCCCTATGTTCAGATGTGTAATTATGACATGTAGATTACATTTCATGATGTATTTGATGAGATGTCTATTATGGTTAGGCCTGGTTAGGTTAAGTTATTGTCTAAGTTTGTATGGAAGGCTTTGTACCTATTGCATTTATCATCTATGAGAGTTGCATTAAGTTCTGGGTAGTGGTATAGAGACTAGCCTTGAAAAAGTGCCTCAGATCTCGTTGTTGTAGGCATAGAACTAGGTGAAAAATAATGTAGTTGCTCCCTTTTAGGCTTATGCATGTGATTGGAGGGTTATAGTCAAATGCAAGAAGTGTTGTACCAATGTCTGGGAGCCCATATCAGTGAAAAGGTAATATAACTAAGAGTTTAGACACCTAGAAGGGTGGTTTAGCTATTGGGGGTCTTGTAGCACCTGAGGGAAGTCAGTAAGGTTTGGGTTTTGTCTATTCCACTTCCTTAACGTGATCTAGGAGGTTGAGTCATATCATAGTAATTCTTCACCACGTATTTAACTCGATGAAACGATAAGCTTGGGTAAGTGTGGGAAGAGGGTGTTACAGAGTGGTTTCAAATCATGGTTCAACCCTTGGATTGGGTGTAGAGAATGTGTTTGTCATGCATGCATGAAGGTTGTATATGTGCTTGTTATGTGTACATTGTGGTATTCATTGTTGCAATTGTGTTGACGTGTATAAGTTGATGATTTTGTTGGGATGTGCTTGTCATGAATGTATGTCCGTTGTATATGAATTTGTAATGCATGTCAGTGTTTATAAGTTTATGGTGCATGCATTGTTATGGTCATGGTTGTAATTCATGAGGTCATGGTATGCACTTGGTATTGTCATACATGGTAATTGGATGACGATTGAGATGATGTCGATATATTTTTATGATTATGATTATATATGTATTGTGCCAATCTAGTTGATCTTGCACATGAGATAGCCTCCCTTGAACTTCACTGAGGCATGTTTCTTCTATTTATGTTTGGTTTATCTGACATGATATACTTGCACGAAGTAATAGATCAAATATGACTAGAAAATTGGTGGATTATAGTTCAAGTGAATCTCCCTACAGATTAAATGAGCAACATGGTGATGAATACTCACCTCACATATTAGACACTTTGAGAAGTTTGAAGGAAAAAATAAGAATTTGCAAAGAATATAATGACATAATCATTTAGAGACAAGAGAGGCTTGCTAAGGCATAGGATAAATAAGTAGAGGTCAATGCAGTTATCCTTTAGGTTTTATCAAACTTGCAAAGATAGGGACCACTTAGAATCAATCATGGACAAAAAGATATGACTAATGGAGCCTATGGAAGCAGATCTCATGGTGGGAATAGGTTAGATATAGATGACATGGTTAGAGATGGAATATTCTTGGATACACCAGATAGGAGAGGTGATGGGCATGGGTTCTAACCTACTTTTGGTTCAGGCATGTACCATGGTCATCATTGTTATCATCCTTGCAAGAGTAGGGATATTTTCTGGATGAGTTCAAGAAAGCAAAGCCACCTACATTTTATGTAGAATTGAATAAAAAAGAAGATGTAGAGGCATGGTTACTTGGGATGAAGAAATTATTTGAGTTGCATGATTACACCAAGAACATGAAGGGGATGATATTTATTTCAGCCTCAAAGGGAAAGAAAATATTTGGTGGGAAGATGTGAAGTGGTTTAGAGACAACAGGATAGAGGAGTTAAGTTAGCGTGAATTCAAGAGACTTTTTAGGAAGAAGTACTTGTTAGAGATGTACTATGACATTAAATCTAAGGAGTTCTATGAGATAAAGATGGGATCGATCACAGATGAGGAGAGCATGACTAAATTCCTGGAGTTATTGAGGTATGTATCGTATCTTAAGGATGAGAAGGATAAAGTTCAAAGATCTTCCAGTGGATTATGATTATCATTTAAAGATAATATTGAGTATGATGAGACTTGACCACTTGAAGAAGTAATTGGAAAGTTGAAGCAATGTTATGAGCAATCGAAGCGTAAGGAAAAGTCTTAATAGGGTTGTAAAGGGAAAGACAAAACTAAAGGTAAATGGCTATTGAAGCAAACAAGACCCCAGGATGCAGGTGAGAAATATATTGTTGTTCCTTACAAGACGTTTAATGTAGTTGGAAAGGGACATGGTTCACAGCCTGTAGGGCAGCAAAATAAAAGTGAGGGTAAGAGATAGTTGCAGTGTTGGATATGTGGAAAGGATCATCTAAACATGGATTTCCCTTTGTATCAGGGTGGTAGGCCTCAAATCTACAGTGCATATGAAGTGTAGGCAATTGGGGATGTTGGACAGAGCATTCCTCAGATCTATGCAACATTGGATAATAGGCAGACATATCACTAGGCATCTATTATTGTGATGGATGGTAAGCTTTGTGATCAAGTTGTTTCTATTTTGATTTACCTTGGATCTAATTATAGTTATGTTAACCCTAACTTATTGGATAGTGTGGTTTTAATAAATAAGTGAAAGCAGAATATTGGTTAGTGCAATTCGCTATAGGTACTAAGAAAAGAGTTCATCATTAGGTAAGAGTTGTGCATTTGACTTGAATGGTATGCCTACATTAGTGCATATGAATGTAATTCCATTGGGATCATACAGTATTCTTCCAGGTATGGACTGGTTGTATCTTGATAGGACTAAGGTGGATTGTTATGACAAGGCTATTGAATGCTTGGATGACAATGGAGAACAAAGAATCTTGCAGGGTAAGAAGAAGGCTACATCATTCATAATGGTTATAACTATGCAGGAAAAGTAAATTCGCAGGAAAGGGTGTATGTTATTTGTAGTGATTATATCTAGTGATAAAGGTAAGGATGTTGAGGATACAAAATTATTGAAGAGATATTTCGTTTTACAACAGTTTTAGGATGTGTTTTCAGCAAAGATTTGAAATTTTCCGCCTAACAAGGAAGTGGAATTTTCTATTTAGTTGATACCAGGGGCAGAACCTACATCAAAAGAACCTTACAACATGAGAATAAATAATCCAAGTAGATATTGGTGGCCACTGACCTATTCCACCTAGAACTCTAGTTAGTTTCATTTGTTTCCTTGTTTATTTCAACATTTACTATTTTTGGGAACTCTTTGGGATCCTGAACTTCTCGAGCAGTTTTGACCCCCTAAATGGCGTATTTTTGAGGTCTGCTACAGGCCTATATCCAAGGGTAGAGGCCTATGGGAAATTATTTTGTACTCAAAGAGACATTTCCAACAAGGTATCATATGCACCAAACAGAGATAATATGACCAAGTTATGACCCCAGGAAGTTGGCTACCCAAATAACCCCAATAGGGCCCACAAACTCTTGACGTTACATCTCCTGGGGTTAGGTTTTTGGTTGTTTAGGGTTTTCTCATGTTCTTGAATAATAAATAGGCTCTTGAGCCTCATTGTAACACAATTCAGAGGCATGTAGCCAACACATCTCTTCTCATAGATAAGCCACCATTGCCCGAGCTAGTCTTATTTCCATTTTTTTTGTAAGCATATTTCAGTATTTGATAGTAATGAAATGAAGTGTTATTCCTGCTGCATCTTTATATTTATGGTTGTATCTGTAATTTTTTTCATTCCCATTTATATTCGGATCAGTAGTATCAGAGCAGTCTACTCTTTCTCTATTTTTATTTGCATGTCCCCAACGAGGTCAAGATATAAGGAGTTAGGGCTTGAACTGGTCGAACCGTTGCAAGACTAGCCTCAAAAATCTCAATGAACTTCTATGGGGGAAGAAAAGAAAGACGAGGGTGCAGGAGATCCTTTCAAAATATTTCTTGAAGAATCCCTCAAGTGAAAGAGGAATGCGATGATGGACAACTATGCCTAGATCCTTCAACGACTACCCAAGGACGACACACCTACTTCCAACAGATACTATGGAAGTGCCACACCCTTTACAGTACAAATTAACTTTGACATTCCCATATTTGAGTGTCAGATAGATGAGAACGCCATAGATAAATGGTTAAATCTGCTAGAAGGATATTTTCTATTCATGATTTTTCCATTTGGGAAAATATTACTTTTTCTCTTCTCAAAGTCGCCCCCCACCTCAAGGACTGGTGGGAAACCTACTGTGAGTAGAAGGATGAAAGTATGCCCTCACTAATTTTTGTTGCACACACTTGGGATTCATTCTGGGATGACATCAAGGAGCAGTACTACCCTGTTGGGATCTATTAGGATAAATACTTAAAGTGGACCACAGTACGATAGGGAAGGGACCAAGACATGTTAGAGGTTACCAATGTTTTTCATACCCTTCGCATGAAGTTGGGTATCAAGGATTTTGAGAAACGTTTGGTACTCAAGTACCATGGCTACCTACAAAAGTACATCCAATATGACATGGAGTTCCTGGACATCTCCTCGCTCGGCACGACGTACCAATACACTATCAAGATTAAGTATAAGATTAAATAGAAAAAGAAATACTTTGTATTTGCGAATTTAAAGCAATGGAAAGGCGCCCCCAAACCATAGAGAAAAGGGAAAGGCCAAGGCGCAACAACCCAGGATAACCCGCTAAAGCCGCAAGCAAAGAACAACACCATGGATACAAAGAACAACACGAAAAAGTGGTGTGAGCTCCATAAGAGCTCCACTCACAACACAAGTGAGTGTCGGGCTAGGCAGTCACTGTTGGCCAAGCTGAAGGCTTCTAAGTCCGATGCATGTTCTAACTTTGAGTTAGAACCTAGCAAGGGGAATGAAAAATGGAAGCAAATCATTAACACAGAGCCTAGTGCCACTATAGCCACCACCAAGATCCAAAAGACCGAGCCTAAAGATCTAAAAGAGGGGAAGCACCTATTCCACTCACAGATGTGGGTGAAGGGTTCTCTGCTATAGTTCATTGTCAACAATGAGAGCCAAAATAACCTCATTTTAGTAGAGGTCATGAAGCAATTGGGCCTATTGACTACAACAGATCCAAAACTGTACACCATCAGATGGCTTCACTAAGGATGAGATCTCTGTGTCAGCCAATAGTGTCACCTTCCCTACAACATCGATCCCTTCACGGATGAGGTACTATGTGATGTTGCTCCTCTTGAAGTTTGTGATGTATTATTTGGATAACCATACCTATAAAAGAATCATGTTATATATGAGTCTGGACCTCTCCCTGTTATCATTTCCTTGGGTACTAAGTTATATAGGATACTGGAGGTAGCCCCAACTACCACCATCTCTTTGATCTCTGCTAAGAAATGCACTAAGGTCATCTCCCAGACTGGAAATTTTTTTTCTTTCTAATTTGCTCTCAAATTAAGGTGAAGGTCATAGCCTCATCAATGGCCCTCAGGAAGGATTCCTCCAAGTAGCAGAAGCAGGTGGATACGATCATGGAAGAATAGAGGGACATCTTCTCCTCAACCATAGGGGTGGCCTTGCATTGTCAAGTCAAGCATTCTATTGATATGACTCTCGAAGCACCTCTACCCAACAGGCCAATATATCACCATTCCATTTTGGAAAATGAAAATATCAAGTGGAAAATCTAGGAGTTGCTACAAAAAGGGCACATTTGACCAAGTTCCTCACCTTGTGGGAGCCCAAATGTACTTGTACAGAAGAAGGATGGAACCTCGAGGTTTTTCATTGATTATCTAGCACTAAACAAAATCACTATCAAGAATAGGTATCTAATCCCACGGATTGATGACCTACTGGACCAACTCAAAGGGGGAAAGTATTTCAGCAAGATCAATCTGAAGTCTGGTTATCACCAGGTTCCAATAGATCCCACAAATGTATGGAAGACCGCCTTTAAATCCAAGGAAGTCCTTTTTTAATGGTTGGTTATACCATTCAAGTTGACAAATGCCTCTACTACTTTTATGAGGCTAATGGATGACATCTTATGGCCCTTAACCAACTTGTTCATAGTGATTTATCTGGACGACATCCTCATCTTCAACAAGAGTTGGGAAGAACACTTGAAACACATTCAGCAGGTCCTTCAAACCCTTTGGCAGCACAAACTATGAGCCAACTTGGAGAAATGCACCTTTGGCATGAGCCGAGTCTAATAATTGGGTTACATCATAGATGGGTGTGGCGTGTATGTGGACCCGACTAAGGGCAAGGTGAAAGCAATGTTTTCCTGGTCCGAGTCCCAACAAAAGCCATTCATTGATTTGAAGCACCGCCTTTGCTCTACACCACTATTAACACTTCCAGACCTGCAAAAACCATTTGAAATTGAGATAGATGCCTCAGACTATGTTATTGGTGAAGTCCTCACCCAACATGGACATCCAGTAGCCTATCATAGTGAGACACTTTCCAATACAATTTGGAAGTACCCAACCTATGATAAAGAGATGTATTCCATCACGTAGGCTTGCCAATAATAGAAGCACTACATTTTGGGGAAGGATATAGTCATCCACACCAATCATCGACCTCATTAGTTTATACAAACATAGGGGAAGTTGCAGAATGATCGCCATCATAATTGGTCTACATATCTGCAATAATTCCACCTGAATACTAAATACAAAAAGGGCAACACCAATCATGTTATAGACTGCCTCAGCCAACGGTTAGTTGCGGCACTAACTACTATTCTCAACTCTTGTTGTAATGAGACCTCTGGATGGCCACAACTATACAAAAATGATCCAGAGTTCATATCCACATACCAGATGCTAGTAACTGGAAAACAAGTTCCTCATTTCCACCTCCATGACACATTATTATGATACTTGGGCCACCTTTATGTTCCTTCAAGTGAGCGTGCTAAGCTAATTTGGGAGGTGTACTACAATTAGGTGGAAAGACACTTTGGTGTCGAGAATACTATGGTTGTAATACAAAATTACTTTGATTGGCCCAAGCTTCAACTGGATTTTGGGAAATATATCAGATCCTACACTTCCTGTGCCATCACCAAGCCAACCATCAAGAAGCAAGGCTTGTACACTCCTCTGCCTACTCCCAACCAGCTGTGGGAATCCATCTCCATATATGTCTGGCCTCTCTTCTACCTAGCATGGTAATGGATGTGTATTTGTGCTCGTGGACAAATTTTCTAAGATGGCTATATTGGCAACATGCAAGAAGAGTATCACAACATAAGACACTACCAAAATCTTCTTTGAACAAGTATGGGTACATTTTGGGATCCCGTAGACCATTATATCAAATTGGGATAGTATGTTCTTGAGCAAATTCTGGTCAAGCCTATGGACACTATTGGCTACCAAGCTCACTAAATCAATTGCCTTCAATCCCCAGACAGATGGCCAGACAAAGGTCGTTAATAGGATGATAATGCACATACTCCACATGTACAACTCCAAGTATCCTCGAACCTGGGATGAGAGTCTTCCATATGTGAACATAGTTATAATAGATCTCTCCATTGCTCAACTGGTTATAGCCCCTTTCAAGTGGGTCTAGGATTTCAACCATTGTGTCTGATTGATGTTTCCATGCCTCATGTGACTACGCAGAAAAAATTCACACATGTACTATCTGAGGTTGATAAAGCGACTAGATTTAATGAATGCATCCAACACATCCACTAATAGGTTCATGACATCCTGGATAATTCAAATTCCAAGTACAAGCAATGACATGATCAACATCAGGTGCCACATAAGTTTTAGGTGGGTGACAAAGTTTGGTTGCATTTGTAGAAATAATGTCTTACTAGAGCCTATCAAAAGCTCAGATCACTCTGATGTGGTCCTTACAACATTACCAAGGATGTAAGAGACAATTATTTTGAGCTTAACATTCCCCCATTCCTTGGCCTGCACCCACTGTTCAATATGGACGCCTTCAACCATAATTCCCACCATTACTGGACACATTAGACATTGCAGAAAAACTCACACCAATAGAGTTAAACCCAGATTGTATGGAATAGGCCACAACTAATTGGATTATGGAAACACATGTCAAGAAACTTTTCCAACAATATATCCAACTATATCGAGCTATCAAAGATGGCCAACTCCTGCACTAAGGCAAGTGGCTCACCAGGGACCAGGTTCAACAAGAATTTCCTCACCTCAGGGAGGCTCTACATGTAATGGGGACCATTTCTTCCTAAGCGAGGAGGAATGATCAAGGTGGATATTGGTGGCCACCCACCTATGCCACCTAGACCTACAATTATTTTCATTTGTTTCCTTGTTTATTTCAACATTTACTATTTTTAGTAGTTTTTCGGGTCCTAAACTTCCAAAGCAATTTTAATCCCCTAAACAGCGTTTTCTTTGAGTTTCGCTATAGGCCCATAGCCAAAGGCATTAGCCTATGACAAATATTTTATTACTTTGAAAGACTTTTCCAACAAGGTATAATACGCACCAAACGGAGATAATATGACCAAGTTATGACCCTGGGAAGTTGGATGCCCAACTAATCCTAACGGGGCCCACAAACTCATGGCAATACATCTCCTAGGGTTAGGGTTTTGGTTGTTTAGGGTTTTCTCATGTTTTTTAATAATAAATAGGCCCTTGAGTCTCATTGTAACGAAATTTTGAAGCATGTAGCCACCACATCTCTTCTCATAGATAAGCTACCATCACCTGAGCTAGTCTTATTTCCATTATGTTTGTAAGCATATTTTAGTATTTGATAGTAATGAAATGAAGTGTTATGTCTATTGAATCTTTGTATTTATGGTTATATTTATATTTTTTTTCATTTCCATTTAAATTCAGATCAACAACATAGTTAGTGGAATTAAAGTTGCAATTGAAGGAAATGATTGATAAGGGATACATAAGGCCAAGTGTGTCACCTTGGGGTGCACCAGTGCTATTTTTGAACAAGAAGGATGGTACTCTTAGATTGTGTATTGATTATAGGAAGTTGAATAAGGTGATGATTAAGAACATTTATCCATTCCCTAGGATCGATGACTTGTTTGATAAGTTGAAGGGAGCAACAATGTTCTCAAAGATTGACTTGAGATCAAGATACGATCAAGTATGCATTAAGAACTAAGAGGACATATATAAGATTGCTTTCTAGAGTAGGTATGGGAATTATGAGTTTGTTGTAGTTCCTTTTGGTCTAAATAATGCTCCAACTACTTTTACGTGCTTGATGAATAATGTGTTGCATCCTTATATGGAAACATTTGTTATTGTATTTATTGATGATATATTGATATATTCAAAGAATGAGGAGGAACATGCCAAACAATTAGCAACATTATTGAGATTTCTAAGAGAGCATCAATTGTATGCCAAGCTTATTAAATGAAGTTTATTTCAAACAAAGGTACATTACTTGGGACATGTTTTTTCTAAGGAAGGCATAGCATTGAATTCGGAAAATATAAGAGCTATCATGGAATGGCACTCTCCTAGGAATGTGGATGAGGTCATATCGTTCATGGGGTTAGTAGGTTATTACATGAGGTTCCATAGGAAATTCTCATGGATTTCATATCCTATAACATCATTGTAATAGAAAGGAAAGAAATTCGAATGGACAGAGGAATGTGTAGCCAATTTTGAGCAGTTGAAGAAGATGCTCACAAATGCTCTAGTTCTCATGATTGCAAATCTGGCTAAAGAGTTTGTGGTGTATACAAATGCTTATAAGAGAGGACTTGGTGGAGTCCTGATACAGGAGGGACATGTAGTATGCTACGTGCTATAGTCCATTTTATCACATCTAGTAAATAGGCTTCAAACGAGACCAATTGAAATCCATTCATATATTGCCATCATCCCTACACAAGGCCCTACACATGACTCTACTAAATCCACGAGTTTCTACTCTTGACTATTGAGTTTCCAATATTTTAAGGCCTAGCACACCCTGTCCCTTTAGGGACCAACATCGACCACTAGGTTGACCTTCTATGAAACTGGTTTGATAACCAGTAGGTTGTCCCTTGTTGGGGGTGTGCTGATTCTAGAAATTAAGGAAAAATAAAAAAAAATCACGAAGCTTCCTCTTCGATAAGCTTCTTGAGGTTGTTTCAACCATTTACCTGGGATGAAAACTTCAAATCCTATCTGACCCTATCTTGGAGTTTTCACCTCTTATCCCTTGAGCTCATCCTCCCATCTCAAGTGGATCTCAAGCTTAGATTGGTAAATGGATAAGAATTCATGAACTACCTACCTCATCTATATATTTACAACCATCCATAGGAAAGGGGTTGGCTTTTGGAGATTGAATATACCCTCATGATGTTGCTTTGAGAGTCATTATTCCATTGATTAGGGTAACATAGAGGCATAATATGTGGCAAGAAAAGGACAAGTCAATTTGGGGATCCCTTCTACAATATCAACTCCTATTTTTGGTTGTAACTCTCTCCATTTCTATTAATACAAAGAGTATATTGTTTTCCTATATATGATTTTATGATTTAATGTATTTTAACACCATGTTTCTTTATTGAATGAAGTGATTTAATTATTTTGCATAGATGTCGTAGATATTTGGCTTGTTAGAGCTAGGATTGGAGCATACAAGACTAGGAAGGAGCGAAGCTTATGACATATTCCAGGTAAGCCTCATCCCATCATTCAATTACTTTAAGGAAGAAAATGTGCCTTTTGCTTTCTATTGTTCTAGGTCAGTCCACTAGGCCTAGGGAAGACACTTTTTTTGTAGTCGTAGATTTAGTATAACAAATTGGTGACCATACTGGGGACTGATTCAATTCCTTTGTGGTTTTCTTTTCCCTTAGTGTCTATTTTTCCTCTTGTTTTGATATTTATAGTTTCACTCAGTCTTGGTTAGACATAGGAAGACCTGTTATTGATATTCCATTTCATTGTTTGTGCTAGAACTTGAGATTCCTTGATTAGCGCACCCTCTAGTCTGGAGACAGTGCATTGCAAAGAACCCTAACCTTCCTTGTACCTGTATTGCATTGCACCCCAACCCTCTTTGTTCCTTCATTGTAGACCATTGGTGCCCCTTTAGTAGCTATGATTTTTATAGGCCATTTTGTCACATTTGATTAGAGAGCCTCCAAATGGGATTAATCAACATCCTATTACCCTTTGTCACCATCTTTCACAAAGCCCAAAGCATGTTCCCTTCATCCCTCGAAGTTTAAACCTTAAACTACTTCATTTGAACCAGTTTGAGGACCAACACTCCTTGTAAGCCTACTGGGGTGCGTTCACCTACAGGTTGCTCCACTGCGGCCTACGTTGGTCACCAACATGTTTCTCCCCTTTGCACATGCATTGGTTTTAGAAATATGGGTGAATGGTCGAGATTCTGGAAGTTTCCCCTTCTAGGAGTTTCCAAAAGTTGTTTCAACTACTTACCTTGGATAAAACTTTCAGATCCTATCTTTCCCTAATTTGAAGTTTTCACCACTTATCCTTTGATCATTTCACTCTATCAAAGGTGGATCTCTTACCCTAGATTGGTAATTGGATAAGAACTCCGAACTTACCTTACTTATCTATATATTCCCAACCTGTTGGCATTATGACGCAGTTTTAGCACAAGTTTGGCTTGATGACATAAGTGTTGTACTTGATGGAAACTCAATCAAATAGTAGATCACAAGTTCAGGCTCTCAAAATAGTAGAAAATGAGATACCCGCAGGTTCTTGTTCAGAAAGCTGTGGACATCGGTAGGTTCCGCAGGTGCGCCGATCAAAACGTGCGGACATATTCGTAAGTGTACTGAACAAAAAGTGCGGACGTAAAGTACACACACTTTCATGCAGAGAAAAACGCGCACGTGGGAAATCTTATGGTTGGTCCATGGTATTTATTCAGACATTTTTGATCCTATGGTTTTGGTCCATGGTTTTGCATCTAAAGTATTGAACCCAAGTTTTGGGTCCCTAGTATTGGATCTCTATGGTTTTGGACCATGGTTTGAGTAAGGCCTAGTCTATAAAAAGGAAAGGAGATCATTTGGCTGGACACAAATGTGTTGAATATCTTAAGAAGAGAAAGATCTGAAATACTGGTGATCGGTTGGTGAGTTATAGCTGGACCTGAACCAAGGAGAAACCTAAGCATTATAAGACGGATCTACTGATGAGTTGAGATCCCTTTGGTGCATGATCAAATCTATAAATCTAATAGTCTATGGTATAATTGATATCTGATAAATTATCTATACCCACAGGTCTGACACAGCGTAGGTGCGGAGACCCGCAGGCTAGACACAGTGCATGTGTAGAGACCTGCGGCTAGACACAACACAAGTGTGGAGACCCGCAGGCTAGACAAAGCGCAGGTGCGGAGACCAGCAGGCTAGACACAGTGCAGGTGTGGAGACTCATAGTCTCGACACATCGTAGGTGCGAAGACCTACAGGCTAGACACAACACAGGTGCAGAGACCCGCAGGCTCGACATAGCGGAGGTGCGGATACTCGCAGGCTCGACACAGCGGAGGTGCGGATACCCGCAGGTTTCTATTGGTGAAGTTGTGGACTTTTCTTGAAATATGTTTTAGCTGCTTTTGTCTATTACTGTGGTGTTCAGGGTTCTAAATTGGTGTCTGGTTGTTGTGTGCTGAGAAATTATTGATTTAGTATTTGTACAAGGAAGTTGGTTGATTGCATATCTATTTGAAGTTTGATTGATATTCATGGATCTAGTCTGAAAATTTATAAAACGTGGTCCTTGGAAGAAAAGAGAAGGTTGAAGCCTTCAGTAGGTCAGCACCTACATACTAGTACCTCAGCCAGTAAAAGAGCTAAGGGGGTTGGAGCTCCCTTCCAGGAGAGTCTGGAGAACGAGAGAAGGTTGTAGCCTTCTACAGGTTGAAGCCTGCGTGCTGGTATAAGACTGCACTAGTATAGAATCATTGTAAAAGAAGTTTCTAATTGAAAGAAGATATAGACATATTGCAGCAGGTGGTTTTCACCCACATTGGGTTTCCACCTTATATCTTGTGTTCTTTGGTGTGACTATCTGCTCTATTTTTATTGTTCCTGTTTGCTGTTATATGGTTCTGACACACAGATTAATGATCAACATCTGAAGAATAAATTAAATTATAAGTCTGGAAGGTATACGCAAGTTTCATCTGCAAATGTTTGTATAAACTAAAAAATAATTTGATAATACTGATTCACCCCCCCTCTCAGTATTATTTTCAACAATTGGTATCGGAGCAGGTCCTTGAAGAAAAGCTTGATCGCTTGAAGGAAGATCTATCATCATGAGCAACTACAAAAAGGAAGCATCTATCAGGCCACCAATTTTTTATGGGAGAAACTTCGTCTATTGGAAGGTAAGAATCACTGCCTATCTTCAATCTCTTGGTACAAAAGTTTGGGATATTGTGGAAACAGGATACACATTTCCATTAGCAACTCCTATAGATGTAGCTGGTAAGAAGCAGTATGAAACAAATGCAAAAGCTATCAATACTCCATTAGGAAGTCTATCTCAATTAGAATTTGTCAAGGTTATGCAACTCAAAAGTGCAAAAGAAATATGGGACAAGATCGTTCTGAGCTATGAAGGAGATGAACAGGTAAAACGAACAAAATTAGAAACTCTTAGAATTAAATATGAAAATCTCAGAATGCATAATGATGAAAGTGTGGCTAGCTATTTCCTACATATGGATGAGATCATAAATTGTATGAAAAACTTGGGTGAAGAAGTAAAAGAAGTTGTTTTGGTTGAAAAGGTTCTAAGATCTTTGTCTCCCAAGTTTGATTCAAAAGTTTCTGCCATAGAAGAAAAGCAGAATCTACAAAGCCTTACCATGTCACAGCTGCATGGAATTCTAACTACTTACGAAATAAGAAAAGGAGGACCATCAGACAGGAGAGAATCTGCATTCAAGGCTTCAGGAAAAGGAGATTACTATGAGTCAGGACATATGTCAGAAGAAGAGGAAGAATCAAATTTTGTTAAGAACCTTCAACAGGGAGCTGGTAGATTCAGAGGTAAACTGCCTTTCAAATGCTTTGCTTGTGGAAGAGTCGGTCATTATGCTGCAAAATGTCCTCATAAAGATAAACTATACAAAGATAAGGAACTTGTTAGATGGAACATAAGACAGAATAATAAGAGCTATTACACGCATGAAGATAGTGATGGATTGTCAAATAGTGATGAATATGAACAAGGTAATGATGATAGACTTTTGATGGCTTTTGAAGATGAGGATTTCTTGGATGCTATAAATGAAAAAGGTCTTTATGAAGAAATTTCTAAGCTTAAAGTTTGTTTAGAGGAAAAGAATATGATTATAGATACTCTAACTTTCCAACTTGCTAAAAAAGATTAACAAAATGAAGGGTTAGAATGTGAAATTGTGGGACTTAGAAAATAAATTGAGAAAACAAAAGCCCTTAATCTCAGATTTGCTAAAGGGTCTGAAACTCTAGATGAGATGATCAAAGTGCAGCGTTCTCCTCTAATTAAGACTGGTCTCAGATATTCCGAAGAAGCATCTCAATCTTAGAAAGCAAGCGCAAAAGCCATCCACCTCCAAAAGTTATCTTGATGCAGCAAGGAGAAGTGAACAAGTTGACAATCGACAGCAAAAGTATAATGCAGATGACAAGGGAAATCAAGGACAATTTGCTTCCAGAATGATCAAAGATTATGAAGTAAATCGGGGACAATCCACGTCAAGGATGAACAAAAGCCTCAACCGACCACAGGTAAATCATTCTCAATTTGGCTCAAGAATGGATGGAAACTACAATCATATGGTTGGTAGATTTGATACTCGCAGGAATTTCTTCAATGGCCAATGTTTCTCTTGTCATAACTTTGGTCATAAAGCTACTCAATGTGTTGCCTATAAGACCATCATGACTAGGGAAGATCAAAAACAAAGGAGTATGACAAGAATCATGAAAAGAACCTACAATAACTTCTCTGCTCTTGAAAATGAAACAGAATGTTCTATCTGTAACAACTTCGGTCATGAAGACTCTGAATGCAGAAGCAGGTTTCGGCAAACAACTCAGAAGGAGAAAGCTTCATTGAGTTCCAAAACTTGGAAAAAGAAAGAAACACTACCAGAAAGATGTGGGATAGCCTTATATGTGGAAGGATAGGAAAATGAATGGTACATCGATAGTGAATGCTCGAAACATATGACAGGTAATAAAGAAAAACTTCAGTCATATAGTGCCTTAGAAAAGGAAACGAAGGTCTCATTTGGAAATGACACCCCTGCATTCATAAAAGGTAAAGGCTCTGTTCGTTTGAAAGAAAAGGTCAAGGCTAGAAATGTTATGTATGTTGATGGCTTAAAGCATAATCTATTGAGTGTCAGTCAAATGTGTGATCAAGGAAATGAGGTAATATTTTGATCAAATGGATGTATTGTTCATGAGCTTGATATAGGAGAAACAGTGATCAAAGGCATAAGAACTCCAAATAATTTATACATACTCAAGGGAGGACAACAACAATGCTATCTAAGCAAGAATGATGAACATTGGCTATGGTACATAAGATTGGGGCATCTAAGCCTCCCTTAGATAAGGAAAGCATGCAAATATCAGATGGTTCATGATCTCCCTGACATCAGAATTCCAGACAATACAATATGCAAATCATGTAAGTTTGGTAAGAAAACTAGAACTAATTTCCCTGAGAAGGAAGGATTAGCTAGTAAGTCACTTGAACTTGTCCATACTGATTTATGTGGTCCATCAAGGAAAAAGTCACCTCGAGGAGAAGAATATTTTATATTGTTCATTGACGACTTTTCCAGGATG
Source organism: Pinus taeda (assembly GCA_000404065.3). Lineage (NCBI taxonomy): Eukaryota > Viridiplantae > Streptophyta > Pinopsida > Pinales > Pinaceae > Pinus > Pinus taeda. The sequence continues at coordinate 59,420 of APFE030752299.1, forward strand.
TGTTGGATAGGATTTCTAAAGCATAAAGACAAAGCTTTTGAAAAGTTCAAAGCTTTCAAAGCCCTGGTTGAAAATGAATCAGATTGCATAATCAAATGCCTCAAGTCTGATCGAGGAGGGGAATTTACCTCGAATGAATTTTTTGACTTTTGTGAAGAACATGGAATAAGAAGGGAATTCTCTACTGCAAGGACTCCTCAGCAAAATGGAGTAGTGGAAAGGATGAACAGAATGGTTCAACAAATGGCTCATGCTATGCTTGATGAGTCTAGAACTCCTGCAACCTTCTGGGGTGAAGCTGCATTTGCTGTCGTTACTATTCTCAACAAAACAAATGTCCGGGTAAACAGCACTCAAACTCCTCATGAACTTTGGCAAGTTTGAAACTAGAGCAGATGAAGGCATTCTCCTTGGTTTCTCTTCCCAAAGTAAAGGATATAAGTGTTACAATATAAGACTTGGAAAAATTGTTGAAAGTATTGATGTGGTGGCTGATGAAGTAGGCGAAAATCCAAAGTAGATAAAAATCGAAGATTTTGAAGATGAAGAGGACTATCCTTCAACTTCAAACCAGACTAATGATGAGAAGAAACCTATGAGGCACCAGAAGAATAGATAAGGGTAGAAGAAAAGACTCCATCCAGGTATGTACAGAAGAATCATCCAGAGACTCAAATTTTGGGGCAAAAAGAGGCAGGTGTTCAAACAAGAAGAACTATAATAGAAGCTTCAAGCTATCTAGCATTTCTCTCCTCTGTCGAACCACGAAATGTAAGTGAAGCATGCAAAGATGAATGCTGGGTCAAGGCCATGAATGAAGAACTTGAGCAGATTAAAAAGAATAACACTTGGGAATTGGTTCCTAGACCTAATGATAATAATGTCATAGGGACCAAATGGATATTCAAAAACAAGCTGAATGAAAATGGAGATGTTATTCGAAACAAGGCCAGACTTGTTTGTAAAGGTTATGTTCAACAAGAAGGTATAGACTTTGAAGAAACTTTTGCACCGGTTGCTAGACTTGAAGCCAAAAGAATGTTCCTTGCTCTTTCTAGCTTTCAGAAGTTCAAAGTATATCAAATGGATGTGAAATCTGCCTTTTTAAATGGAGACTTAGAAGAAGAAGTGTATATTGAGCAACAAGATGGTTTCATCCTTGGAAATGATCCAAAACTTGTATGCAGACTCAGAAATGCTCTCTATGGTCTTAAACATTCTCCAAGAGCTTGGTATTATCGTTTAGACAAATACCTCCATCAACAAGGTTTTTCAAAAGGATCAGCAGATAGAAATCTATATATAAAATTTGACAATGATAAATTGCTAATACTTGTTGTGTATGTTGATGATATCATCTTTGGTAGCAATGAAGAAGCCATGAGTCAAAACTTTTCGTTGGTGATGTAGAAAGAATTTGAAATGTCCCTGCTTGGTGAGCTGACATATTTTATTGGTTTACAAGTCCAACAAAACAAAGACGTCATCTTTCTATCACAAACCAAGTACCTCAAGCAGATCTTGAAGAAATATGGCATGGAAGATTCGAAACCAGTATGTACCCCTATGGTAACAGGATGCAGCCTCAGCGCAAATGATGATTCAGCAGTAGTACATCAACCAACCTATAGATCCATGATTGGTAGTCTGCTCTATCTGACAGGTACCCGACCAGAAATCATGCATGTAGTAGGAATAGTTGGAAGATTCCATGTAAATCCAAAGGAAACACACCTTCAAGCAGTTAAAAGGATTTTCAAATATCTTCAAGGAACACAAGACTATGGCTTATGGTATCCTAGAGACATAGATCTCGCACTTCATGCATATGTAGATGCAAATTGGGCAGGAAGTGTGGATGACAGAAAAAGCACTAGTGGTGGTGCATTCTTTATGGGTTCCAGATTAGTATCTTGGTTTAGCAAGAAAAAAAGTTTAATTGCATTATCTACAGCTGAAGCATAATATGTGGTTGTTGCATCTTGTTGCACACAACTCCTTTGGATGATGCAAACATTGCAAGACATTCAAATCACTTGTACTTCACCTATCTGCATTTTATTTGATAATACAAGTGCAATCAATATTTCAAAGAATCCAGTCATGCATTCAAAGACCAAGCACATACCTATCAAATATCATTTTCTCTGGGAACAAGTGCTTGAACAAAAGGTCAAATTAGAATATGTTCCCTCCAAGAAACAACTTGTTGATATATTCACCAAACCACTGCCCAGGGAGACATTTGAATACCTCAGATAGAAGCTGGGAGTAGTTGATGCATCATCTTGTTGTTGAAACTTACCTGGTTCAAGAGAAAAGTGGTTGTACGTGAGTTTCATGAAGAGCATCCGCGTACATACACTTGTTTCTGTGGATATAATCGTGTATATGTTGATTTGAATAATATCAGTGGGCCAGACTCAGGATGAAAAGAGTCTGATATGGGTTTGACAGAGACCATCTGGCACAGGTTCAGGGGGAGCATTTACTTCTAATAATGCATTGTTGGCATTATCTTAGAAGATCTTGGTACTATTTCACAATTGTTTTTTATTCAGGTGGAACAGGTGTAGAGGGAGATCATGGTTGCTGGTCTGGATGATGATTGATAGATGTTGCTGATGACTATCATAGTCTTGTCTTAGATATTTAGTCTCTATTTCATGTATTTATTTTATTATCAAGGTCATGTAACAGCCTATTTTGGTTCCCCACTATGCCTAGGATGTATAATGTAACATTCTTGTTTTATCATGTATAAACTTTTGGTGTATCCCCACTTGGTTGGGTGGATGAGTCAATCTTAGTATATCCCCACTTGGTTGGGAGATGGATGTATGTATGAGTCTTTGGTGATAGGAAGTTCATTTATGATGTATAGAGTCATGTTCTTTCTTGTAGAACATCTTTTTGCAGATCTTGCCTACAGTTAGGGGGAGCATGGACAACACAGCAAAGCAGAGATTTCAGCATGTACTCAGGGGGAGCATAACCCTTTTCCCTTGATGACAAAGGGGGAGAATGACTTTGAGTGACTTGGGGTTGCCATCAAGTCCAAGGGGGGAGATTGTTGGCATTATGACATAGGTGTTGTCCTTGATGGAAACTCACTTAGATGACAGATCACAGTTTAGGCTCTCAGAATGAAGGAAAAAGAAATATACGCAGGTTCCTCTTAACCAAGCTGCGTATACACACGGGTTAACTTATCAAAAGGATCATATGCGTATGCACACACTTTCACGCAAGGAAAGGCGCGTACATGTGGGAAACTTGATTTTGGTCCATGGTTTTTGGTCCTTGGTATCTCGTCCAAAGTGTTGAACCCAGGTATTGGTTCTAAGTGGTTTTGGACCATGGTATTGAGCAAGGCCTAAGACTATAAAAGCAGAAGGAGATCATTAGGCAAAGGCACTGAAGTATTGAATATCTTATGAAGAACAAGATCTAGAATATTGGTCATTAGGTTACAGTGCATAACTGAATCTGAATCAAGAAGGAACCTGAGCGCTAGAAGAAGGATAAGTTCTATTGATGGGTTAAGATCTTAAGGCTTGAAGAGAAGTATCTTTGTGTGATTTTGATATGTTATATTTGGTGCATGTCTTGATTTGTAAATTTGATAATATAGGTATTAAATTATGTCTGAATAGTTGAAAAGGATAAATTATCTTTTACGAATCCGTACGCAGTTTCACATAGCAAAGGGGCGTATACACGCTGGTTTGGTAATGCAAAATAGCATATACGCAGGTTTGCCTTAATACAACAGCGTATGCACACAGGTTCTACATATTGAAGTAGCGTACATTTCATAAAATATGTTTTAGCTACTTCTGTTTATTGCTGTAGTGTTCTGGGTTCAGGATTGGTTTTTGGTTACTGTTACTGTATTATGGCTAAAGCATTCAGAGAAGTGATTGTTTAATTCAGTTTTGTTTGGTAAAAAGGAGATTGGTTTATGTAGATACACTTGATGTTTGATTGATGTTACTGATGGATCCAGTCTAAAAATTTATGAAATGTGGTCCCTGGAAGAAAAAAGAAGGTTGTAGCCTTCTATAGGTCAACACCTACGTACTAGTACATCAGCTAGTACAAGAGCTAAGGGGGTTGTAGCTCCCTTCCAGGAGAAGCTGGAGAATGAGAGAAGGTTGTAGCCTTCTGCAGGTAGAAGCCTGTGTACTGGTATAAGACTGCACCAGTACAAAAATATTGTAAAAATAAGTTTCTAATTAAAAGAAGATAGAGACGAAATGCAGCAGGTGGTTTTCACCCACATTGGGTTTCCACCTTATATCTTGTGTTCATGTGTGCGATTGCATGTACTGTTCACTGCACTTGATTACTATTTTCATGCTTCTAATACACAGATTAAGATTAGCTAACTAAATTAGAAGTCTGCAAGATATATGCGGTTTTCTTTGAACACAGTTGCATATATACGCAGATTTAATTAACAGAAGTAGCGTATATCAATTTGTTTACGGAAATGAAAAAATCGTTAAATTGATAATACTAATTCACCCCCCCCCCCCCTCTCAGCATTATTTCCAACATCTTTTGGCCTCCTCCCCAGAGGGACTTCAAAGATAGATTGAAGCCTTTGCTATCTTTTGTGACCCAATATTTTCGAGATGAACATCATGCTAATAAAATGACATTCTATTATATACGATTGATTCTGGAGAACGAATCTTTTTCTAAGGTGGATACTCACACTATTCTCCTCGGACACCTAGAAAAGGTCGCTCAAGTGCTTGACCTACCTTTTAAAACCACTTTAGATCAATTTGAAGGGATTCTTTAATATATGTGTGTGTGTGTGTGTGTGTGTGTGTGTGTGTGTGTGTGTCTATATATATATATATGGTCCAGGACCTTTAGGGCTTCCTCCATGAAATCAACCTTTTGATATTACCCCTGTGGGTTCCTACGATAGAGTCCCCCAATGGAAGGTGAGGAGGATGCATATCTATTGCTTAGGTTGCTCACCAGGCATTTCACAAAGGAGACTCTTCATTTAGAGCCCCCGCTTATTGTTGTAGAGGATCTTTTTGAGTGATGAAAAGACACACATGAATGGCCATCAAATGGAGTAATTGTTAGAGACACATATGAATGACCATCAAATAGAGTAATTATTAGAGACAGATGAACGACTAGATGGAGTAATTGTTACAGAAGATACCTTGTGCAAGAGCGCAAGAATTGGCCTCGATATCATATATGTGATATCAAAGATGTGATAGTGTACAAGAACTGACATTGATATCAGAGGTAAGGAAGTAAACAATAAGGATGACATTGAATAATGGAGGTGTTAGTGTCAGTCTTATCTCCCTTCCACCAGTGATCAAATATGCTTTTACCAAGTCTGTCAGGAGTCTCAAGGTCAAATTTTATCATGTCACTAGGTTTATAAAGTAAAATTTTGTAACTCACTAGTTTGTCTAGGAATGTTTTTATTCTTTTGGGAAAATCAAACATGTTGGTCACTTGCCTCACTCAGATGAAGGTGTCATATTAAAAATAATGTTTTCATTATATTAATCATCATCATCACCATTCCACTCAGTCTCATGTATTCATTAAGTCATTAGGGTTTCAAGGTCCATCATCATCATGTGTAAATCCAACACTAAATGAATCATGAAAAACAACTTTTTGACAATAGCTTGATGAATTTTCACAAGTTCTTCATAATTTCAGTCTCAAAGGTTCCAAGAGAAGAAGTTTTAGTGTTAAAAAGGTAAAAATGCAGCTCAAGTTTCAGCTCTCTAAAGTGACTCTGTCTTAAAGGTGAAAAAACAGTTTTTGAAAAAGGTATGTGGAGCCCATTTCTTTTCAAAAAGAGATCGCACTTACCTATAGAAACCCAAAAATCCCCAAATTCACTTCATTTGCCTTCTATTTGTCTTTTTTCATCGAGATCTCCCCTCCATTGGCAAGAAAAACATGGGTTTTTGGGAAAAAATGGAAAAAATTTGAAGGCGTTGCGCTTCTCGAGACTGCACTGCGCTTCTGGACACTATGCTATGCTTCCATACATTGCGCTATGCTTGTGCCAAAGCAACCCAAAACCTTCCAGAAATCACCCAAACTCAAAATTGAAGCTTGCAACCTAGTTTTTTGCTAATCTAAGCTTGTATACAGGTAAGTAAAACATCTTTCTTACCTTTTCCTTCAACAATATGAATCCACATGCAAGATTTATTCATCTAGAGCTTTAGGTGAAATTTTCATGTTATAAGCTAGGGTTAAGGATGGTTAGTGTAGTTTTGATATGCTAAACATGTGAATATTTCATGTTACACCTATATACATGTTTAAAATACATTTTGACCCACTGAAACAACTACAAATCATCAAATTAACTCACTATAACTAAAACCTAGCTCATTCCTAACAATTTGGGTAGTTTTCCTAGAAGCTCTGTTTTTCATTTCTCACAAGCACTCCTTTCACTCATTTCACCTTTTTTAAGTTTCATGAGTTGTTTACAGTCCCTATCCACCTAAAATTTTCCTTACCATTATTTCCACACCACATATCCATCATTTCGTCTTTTCACTCATCCCTCACTATTTTTTCAATTTCCCTGCTTCTAGGGTGTCTATCATCATGGAAGGAGATTCTTCACCAGAGAGGAAAAGCACCATAAAGGAGGCAAAATTCTTAGATATGAACCTACCAACTGCAATGAAATCAATACATCACCCTTCATCAAGAAGTGTTTTGAAAATGTGAGTTGTCTAGAGTTTTGCAAAAGGGTGTGTTAGTTCATCTTCGTGAACAATTGACAAATTAGATCACCACTCATTCGAAAGGGGAAAGGGCTATCACAGCCGGGATCGAGTTCACATTTTCAGTGGTTGTTATTTCACTTGCTACAGGGATATCAAATCATGGAGGATAGTGGTTTAAGGGCATGAATTTAGATCTTGAACATTACAGGTCCTTCTTGAAAACACCATACAGAGAAACCCATACACATATCATGCGTTTTAGGTACCTGTTGGAGAAGTATGCTCCATTAATGAAGGTTGTCATGAAATTTTTTACATGTGAGGGAAGGTTTTCTAGATTGTATACCTATCACATTTGGCTTCTACTACACTTTACATCCCACAAACCTCTCAACATGTGTAATTATTTGTGTAGAAGCCTTGTCAAGATGTTCGAGAAGGTACAAGTGAAAAACAAAGAACACTATCCTAGTCCCTTTCATCATAGTTTGATCAAGACTGTAGTTCTCCATCTGCTTGCAGAGAAAAACATGACATGGGATTCTTTCATGGAGACAACTTTGAAATGGCATGAGTCTAATGTTTTAGTTCAGCATCCAAACATGCCAACACAACAAATGGAGGTTGGATCATCAAGACAACCAGTGGAGGTTCCTTAAGCACCTAGACCTAAGGTGACTAGGATGTACTAAAGAGGAAAAAGGCTTGTGTTTGCTTCTCATGTTGAGAAAGGGGCCAAGCCTTCTACATCAACAAAACATGGATCACCAGTAAAGGATAAAGATTTGATTGAGCATGAGTTTGAGTTGGTGTACTTGGAAACAAAAAATCAGCCTACAACCATGCAGCAAACTATCAAAGAAAAATTTTCTCAGATCAGATAACTCATGGAAAACATGGCAAGGGCAAGGCTTTTCATCTCATTCTTAGAACAAGAAAACAATGAGCTAAAGGTTAAACAACTTATCATGGAAAAAGAGCAAGCTAAATTGTTGGAGCAAGTAGGGAAAGGAAAATTAGTATTGGATACCAATGAAGCTGAAGAAACTGAAAGAAAAGGCAAGAAAAAGAGGCCAAGAACCAAAGGGGTCAAGAAGGCATTGAAAGAAGAGAAAAAACACAGTCTGCTAGATGAAAAACTAGATATGGAAGACAAAATTGCCTTAGACATAAATGAGGACAGGGAGTATTGGTTAGATAAGGTCAATTACCACTTGGAGAAGCTTTTTAACAAATCCAATAGGGATAGCCAACTACTAAGGCACATGGTACATCACTACGAAACCAAAAATATGATTTGTAACATCAAGGTCAAACAACCGGAAAACAAGCTCAAAGAAACCCTAAAGTACCAAAATGAGAAGGGTAACTTAGAGATGTTTGTTGAAGCATCCACGAGGGCTTAAAATATCTCATCTTTCATCTCATGACCAATTTTGGAGAAATTCTGAGCATTTTTGGTTTTTTAGCTATTTTGGTGCCTAATTCAAAAAATTGGCCAGTAACATGTTGCACTTTTTCCTCAGGCATCCAAATGACAAATGTTTGAACTTTTGGAAAGCCCATGGCATCCTCTCAAAATCCATTTCATCATATTTTTCAAAGAGGGCCCAAATTTGGAGAAAAAGAGGAAAAAGGGGTCAAAAATCAACATTTTGCCCCTCTTTTTGACACGCGCAACGGTTCTGGAGACACCTTGGGAGAATGCATTTTTGAAGGCCTTCTTATGGGTCATTTAAAAAAATTCAAGGTGTTCTAGAAACTAGACTTGAAAATATAGTTGACTGTTCTTTCAGCTCTCCATTTGGACCTCAAGGAGGCACCTTAAAGTGGGCTCAAAATTGGAGTCGCGCTTCTGCAAATTTTTGTATTTTTCATTTACATTTCATTGTGTAAATTTCCTAGTTTTCAGTTTGACTTGGTCAAAGTCAAAACTCTTGATGTAATTGAAGTTAGTTTGAGGTTAGATGATGTAAGCATGAATAAATGGACATTATAGGTTGTTTTTTGGGTTTAATAGGCCTCATTAAGGAAGTAAAATCCAAAACAAAGTCTACAAGAAGTGTTTGTATTTGACCTTCTCACTCTCACCTGTTGGTTGAGAGAATATTGGAATCAGTTCCACCACCTAGGAATTCAACTCCTGGAGGTGGGGAAGTGGTTAAATTGAGTCTATATGTATCATTTCTCATTCAGAGAGAAGGGTTGGACTTTTGTGGAGTAGGCTTGTATGTTTATGTTTTCTTCAGCTAATACACGAGCAGTTGCAGCTATATTTCAGGAACTCTAGTTATGCAAGCCTATGGTGTTTGTTTCCTCTTTCTATCAATTTCTAATGGATAAATCATCTCTCTTTACATGCTTTATATTCTTCCTATGAATTTCCTTGCAGTTATATAGACATGAATCTTGAATTTAAGCTTTGTTTATATGAAATTCATATTTTTGTTTCCTTTCTTCTAAAGCTAATGAATTCATGCTTTCACATGCTCATTAGTTTCTTTTAAGCTCACAAATCTATACTACCTTGACAGACACTCCAATTGCACCATAACTCACTGATATCTAGCTCCTATTTATACTTGTTTCTTCATACTTGAACCTAGACCTAATTACTTGTTCTAAAACCTGGTCTAGCAAACTTAAAACCCTAAATGCTCAAATCCTTTGAGAGATCCCTCTCTATTTTACTAGGGCTAGTTGCTGAGCTGAAAGTGATTCGAGGTTACCTCTTTCGATCTCCTCCTCAACCTTGGAAATTGTAGGGGATAACAGGAGGGAAAGACTAGTGTTCATATCCGCTTAAATTCATCTAATTCTGGATCTATCATGCCCCATAGAGATCAAATCCAAGTACAGATGTAAACCTTTCCTTAAATTAATAATTCATTAAATTAATTATCTAAATTTATTAAATTTAATAATATTAAATTAATATATAATATTAATGTTAGATTTAAATTAATATTTTCAAAATAGTTATTAAATTTAATAATATTAGATTTAATAATAATAATAATCTTTTAATATTAATATTAGATTTAATGATATTTTTTTAAATGGCATAATAGCAAAATTTACAATGGAACCAAGTGGGAACCTTAATGCAGGCAGACAGCTTATAGGGTCAAGAGAACAATAGGGAGGGTGGTGTGAGCAGCTACAGATGACATAGGGAGGCACGTACCTATCAGGACTAGGAAGGTAGGTGGACCCCGTCATGTAGAGACACTGATGTCTCGGGAACCATGCCAACGGGACTTAGGGCTATGTGGAGAATTTCAACGAAGTAACATATTTCAGTTGGTTTTTTCAATGTGTTATCATCTTCACTCCTTAGCACGTGCCCGTGGTCGAAGCCCAGGTAGCCTATTCTTTCGTTTAATTGTTAACAACAAATTTCAGGGTGGAAGATGGTTAAACAGAGCGACGTTGTTCATCTGGACCCCAAAACTGGGGACATTATATCGGTCTAGGCGCTGGAGATAATAGATCAAAACATAGAGAGGTATATTCATCCAGCTGGATAGCGTTGCACCGCCCCCCCCCCCCCCCCCCACGTGGTTTCTCAATGATCATGTTTTCCTTGAGCTGTAGGGGTTTAGCTAGTGGTCCTAAAAAACTAGCTTTGAAGGATTTGATCAATAATTGCAATCCATATATCCTGCTCTTGCAAGAAATGTTGGGAAATGGAACAGAGGCAATAAAATCTTTATCAAAATTAATGGCTAGATGGCATTTCCAAGGATTGGATGCTAAAGGCCGATCAGGGGGGTTGGCATCGGGAGTGAAGGAAGGTAGACTAAAGGTTCTAAACACTTGGGGGATGGACTAGTCTGTTAAAATAGAAGTCTATTCCTTGGAGCTTTGCACAAATCTGTTTATCCTTAATATCTATCGACCTTATGAGGATAGAGTCTCCTTCTTGAATAACCTCTGCTCTAAATATCTAATGGATAAGTTGAATCTGGTGATTGAGGGAGATCGAAATTTTTCTTTAGGAATTTCTGAAACTTGGGGCCCATCTGCACATGAGGGCTCTCTCTCTAATTAATTCTCTAATAAAATCAGAGAGAAAAAGCCTATAGACATCAACTTGTTGAAACCTAGACCTACTTGGAGGAATATAAGAATAGGGAAAGATCGGGTGGCCAAGAGATTGGATATGTTTCTTATGAGAGAAGAGGTAGTGGTTAAGATTCCAGTGTTTTGACATTGGGTAGGAGAGGGAGGTGATTTAGATCACTTACCTATGTTTCTTGAAATGAAAGGGCCTCATAGAAAGCCGGTTTTGCCTTTCAAATTCAATCCATCCTAGCTTTTGGAGGACTCTTATAACATCCTCTTTAAAAAAACATGGAGACCAGTGGACCAAAGTGAGAATAGAGAGAAAACATTCTTATTTATGGAAAACATAAAATGACTAAAGAAGACAACTATTGAATGGGACAAAGAGAAAAAATTGAAAGAAGAAGAAGATCTAAAACGGATTGGGATGGAACTTGATAAACTTGAATGTCTAGAAGTAGATGGATATGAAACAATAGATAAAATAGATAGGATCAAGATGTTGGAAACTCAATGGAGGAAAATCCTATTAGCAAGAGAATAGCAATGACATCTAAAAACTAGGGCTATCTGGTTGAGGGTTGGGGATGAAAACACAAAATTCCTCCAAAATTATGCAAAAGGAAGGAAAAACTCAAACACCATTTGGTCTCTAAAAATAGAGGATGGAAGACTGGCCAATTCTTTTGAGGATTTGTCTTCAATGGGAAGAAGCCATTTCAAAAACCTTTTCAAAGTCTCTTCGGAAGTGTCGTTAGAAGAGGTGATCAGGATAGCTCAGGATTTCCCTAGATATGTGGGTGAATAGGACACTGAAGAGCTCATGGGGGTTGTCTCAAGAGGGGAGGTTGAAGGAATCATAAAATCGATGCCAAAGGACAAGAGCCTAGGTATGTATGGCTGGACAGTGGAGATATTTCAACACTTTTTTGAGACAATCGGAAGTGAATTAACTGAAGTGGTTGAAGAATCTAGGAGGAAAGGACCAATTTTTGAACCCTTCAATACCACTTTTATAGCCCTAATCCCCAAAAAGGAGGACCCTTCTTCTTTTGAGGATTTTAGACCAACATCTTTTTGCAACTGCATCTACAAAATAATTTCAAAAGTGATAGCTGTTAGATTGAAACCGATCCTATCACAGAATATTCAAAAGAACAATTTGGATTTCTGGATGGGAGATAGATACATGAAGCTATTGGAGTGGCTCAGGAAACCATCAACAACATCAAAGCAAGAAAAAAAAAGGTGCAGTAGTGAAAATTGACATCTCCAAAGCATACGATAGAATTAGTTGGATGTATCTTCGTATGCTTCTAACTCATTTGGGATTTCAAGTGGGATTTCTAAACTAGATTATGAGCTTCTTGAACAATGTTAGTTTTGCTATTTTTATCAACGGGGCAGCATCCACTTTTTTCGAGAGTCAAAGAGGGTTGAGACAAGGATGTCCTTTATCCCCTCTCCTCTTTCTCCTAGCAGAAGAAGGTCTCAATCAATTTTTACTGGAGGCAAGGAGAAGAGGAGACATTCAAGGAGTATAAATGGCAGTTAATATTTATATAAACCACTTGTTGTTCGTGGATGATATTCTTCTTTTCAGTAATGTGAGAAGCAGTGAAACAAAGACCTTAAAAAATATTCTGGAACTTTTCCTCAACGCAACAGGCATGAGTGTCAATAAGGAAAAAGCCTCATTAATCATGGAAGGATTTAGTATAATGGAATCCAAGAATATAGCAGAAGATCTACCATTTGAAGATTGGAAGATGGAAGATAGTTTCAAATACCTTAGTTTCTTTCTAAAGCCACACCCATACAGAAAACAAGATTTGTTTTGACTGGTGGCAAATGTTGAATCCAGAATAAATCATTGGAGTTTCAAATGGTTATCGAGAGCAGGTAGATTAGTACTCATAAAATCGGTTTTAATGGAAATTCGTGTCTACTGGGTGGCGCTTACTTGGGTTCCGAAATGAATCCTCAAAAGGTTTAGAAGAGTATGTAGTTGTTTCCTATGGGCTGGCTCTAAGGAGGACCCGGTCTTGCCCTGGGTGGCTTGGGATAAGGTGGAAAGACCTAAGGAATTGGGAGGATGGGGAATAAAAGACCTTTCAACTTTGGCCCATCTCTAGCTGCAACATTGGGATGGAGACTAATAAAGATGGAAAACCTGTGGACCATAGTGGTCAAGCGAAAATACATTGATCCCACTCCAATGGATGAGCGGATCAGGAAGCCAAACAAGAAGAATGGGAATTCCTTAGTGGTTTGGAAAGAAACATTAGATGCTTTCAACATCATAGAGCAAGGAGTCTCCTGGAAGATTGGGAATGGAGAACAAGTAAGGATTGGGAAGGATCCATGGGTGGGATGCAATGAAGGCTATTCAATATCCCCGGGTATTATGAATCAAGAGGCATACACCATCTAAAACAAATCGAAAAAAATGGACACTCCACTATATGGGGCCAAGCATGGCTATCTAGGATAGATCTAAACCTTGATCAGCAACGGAGGTAGGAGTGTCATAACTACATCAAGGAACTATCAAGGTCAAATTTCAGGCTCAGAGATAGACCAGACTAGCTAGTCTGGGCAAATGCCCCCTCAGGGATTTATTCTCCAAAATATGGTTACAAATTCCTTATGACAAGAAAGGGATGGGGGAATCTGGAATGGTGGGTGAATCACATTTGGAAGTTGAAATGCCCAACAAAAGAAAGAATGTTCTTCTGGTGCATCCTAAGAAGTAATGTTCCAACCTAGGACAATTTACAGAGTAGATTTAAGTCGGGATCTAGCAAGTGTGCCTTATGTACAAATGATCTAGAATCGATCCACCACCTCTTTATAAAATGTCCATTCACTAAGGAAGTTTGGATGGAAGCAGGGAGGCTGCTATAGAATAGGAAGAAATGGGAAGGGAAGTCCTATAAGAGTTATGGCAACAATGGTGGAAGGACTCTCGGGAAGGAAATATGTGAAATCTCCCTCTAATTATATCATGGGGTATCTGGATGGCTCGTAACAAAAGTATTTTCAACGACCTAACTCCCTCAACATGACACATTGTTGTAGAATGCACTACAATCTATGAAAGCATACTTAAGCCAAACCGGGATACAACTCCAAGGGTAGTAAGAGAGGAATATGTTAGCGCTCAAATCTACCGTAGGCTGAAATAAGGTAAGACTCAAGGCTACATCAAACCACGATCAGCCTCGTAGCTAGCCCTACGAGGACAGGAGAGGGCTCTCTCCGGGTCAATCTCAGCAAAAGATAATCAACGAGGTCGAGATGACTGAATTGATGACTAATTTTAGGCTAGGTATGAAGTACAAGGACTTTGGAATTGATTTTTTAAGGTTTTGTTGAATTCAAGGGAAAGGCAATTTTGTGTGCGGGGATGAGGCACAACTTTTGCAGAGGTCTACTTGGGGAAAGATAGGCGATTGTTTTGATGCCTTTAAAGTGATTGAATGGATAGATCTGACTGTTGAGAGGTTACAGAGAGCAAGAAACTTTCAAGGGTTCTCCCTAAACAGATGAAAACATGGAAAATTAAACAAACTTAAAGGCAGAGCATAACAAATTTATGGATTCTACCTTAACACTTCATTTGTTCAATTGCAGAAGATTAAAGAAGGAAAATGGTACACATACACAACTTACAAGTACTGAAAGAAACACACCATCAACACATAAAGCCACATGAATCCCAAATAGTGCTGCAAAACCCTGGTCTTTCCTTTGCCAAAAATGCAGATAAGATATGTACAATAGAGTGTCAAGCTATTCCCAAGAGTCCAACCTCTCCAACCAAAATCCAACCCCTACACTATGAAATTCATAAAATATATACATTTTCTCATCCTTGTACTAAGGGATTGAGCTCAACCATTTTCTTCAAAATAGAGTTAGTTACATTAAATTTGGGCCGAATTTCTGAAAATAGGTGCTGAAGATGAACTCATATCTCAAAAACCATAATACCTGTTACAAAATGGAAAGAGGTTTTTGTATATAAGGTCGTGTTGGAGAAAAAAATCTCTCAAATTTGGGAAATTCTTTTCCAGTAGCTCGCAATCTGTTCCACAAAATCATCTCTAATACATAAAATCATTAAAACTTTAATTCTGTGAAACTGAGCTGTAAAGATCTAGTCACATATCCCAATCCATGACACCTGTGAATAAAATGAAAGAGGTTTTTGTTATATGGCTCGTGCTTAACAAAATCCTCCTTGGGTTTTGCAAAATTACTTTCCATCTGTTGTAAAATGGCTCCACACTAAAATGACTAAAACAATAGAAAATATGAAAATTTTGCTTTGTTTTACTGTAGGCTCCAAATATCACTGTATATCTCCCACATAGTAACACCTGTGCATAAAATGAAGGAGGTTTTTGTTATTTAGTATGTGGTGAAAAAAAAAATCTTTCACTTTTCAAAAATTTCTTACCATTAGTTCAAAGACGGATTTTGTACTAAACTTGTCATTGTGTGCAGCAACTGACCTCGAAACATGCATAACCAAGAATCACTCATTCATTTTTTCTAATCCAAGAACCGGTTATGGGAGTGTGATATACCGTTGGAAATATTTTTCCAAGCTCCTTCTGATGAAAACACTTGTGACATGTTTTGTGCTGAACATCATGTGCAAAACATCTAACAAAACCAGACCTAGTAAGAGCTCATGTTGATCCCTGGTGACAGGCTGCAAAGACTGGAACTAACATTGGCTCCAATGGGGATAGCAACTGCCGCTTTTTGGAGGTGCCAAGAACTGCAGATCTTTGGGAGAATAGACAGTGTCTCCATCCATTGGGCTATGGAGTCATTATTTCAACAGACAACACGACACTTCCAACTCATTTATGGACTGAAACTTGACTGAAAAACTGACTTGGCAAACTTCAAACTAAACTGTAATGAAACTAGAACGAAATGCTGCCCTTTAGCTGCTTATTTATTTACAAAATCTACCCTACTTGGCTGCAAAAACAATAGATCAGGTAATACTGAAATGTCAGATCAACCATTCAAGTAAACCTGAGAATGATGCCGCTTGAGAATGCTTCCACCAGATCACAGATGCAATTGTTGGCAGCCCTACATGCACATAATGAGTCTGATCATGTAAAAGACAGTTTGATTTATCAATCAAACTGAAAAAAATTTCCATGTATGTTGCAATAGGATCGAAAAAGCCAGACTCTGTTTGCTGCCCCAACTCCGCAATACATACCTCCAGCTGCACACTGTTAATGCAAACATCTGTAGGCAGCGCTATTATTTCTTGTTTTGAAGGAGGAAGAGTTCCCAAGAACTTGTTGGGATCTCGGAAATCATATGAATGGATCTGCTCATTCAAATACTGAATCTCCTTCTCAAGTTTTTCAACAATTAACTCACAGACACCAGTTTTAGTTTCAAGAGGGAACTTTGGAGATTTCAAACATTGAAGAAAGGCACTGAAAATTTCTTCATTAATTTCAATATCCACTAACCACTCTCTAACTTCGTTTACAGCTTCACAAAGTGCAGGGTTTGCCACATACCCTACCATTGCATAAATGGATCAGTGAGCAGTGGAATGTCTGGATCGAGTTGGAGTTGCCAGGTGAATGTTTCAGCCTTCATATGTGTCTGACTGTTGTCCACCATCAACAATCATATCTAACTTGATACATGTACTGGGGCAATTTGCAAATTAGATATTCCGTTTATAAGACTAGATCGGAGATTGACTGAAGTAGCTTTTATCTACTTGCGCTAATGCAAAGCAAAAGCGTTTCAAAGGCTACCTGGCTAATCTTCAGACTCCGTCTGTAGTCTATAAAACAAAGAACACTAACAAACAAATAAACTTTTCTTCCCCAGTATGGTCGCCACTATGTTAGTGCTCAAATCTACCTTAGGTTGAATTAAGGTAAGACTCAAGGCTACATCAAACCACGCTCAGCCTTGTAGCTAGCCCTACGAGGACAAGAGAGGGCCCTCTCCAGGTCAATCTCGGCAAAAGATAATCAACGAGGTCGAGATGGCTGAATTGATGACTAATTTTAGGCTAGGTATGAAGTACAAGGACTTTGGAATTGATTTTTTAAGGTTTTGTTGAATTCAAGGGAAAGGCAATTTTGGGTGCGGGGATGAGGCACAGCTTTTGTAGAGGTCTACTTGGGGCAAGATAGGCGATTGTTTTGATGCCTTTAAAGTGATTGAATGGATAGATCTGACTGGTGAGAGGTTATGGAGAGCAAGAAACTTTCAAGGGTTCTCCCTAAACAAATGAAAACATGGAAAATTAAACAAACTTAAAGGCAGAGCATAACAAATTTATGGGTTCTACCTTAACACTTCATTTGTTCAATTGAAGAAGATTAAAGAAGGAAAATGGTACACATACACAACTTACAAGTACTGAAAGAAACACACCATCAACACATAAAACCACATGAATCCCAAATAGTGCTGCAAAACCCTGGTCTTTCCTTTGCCAAAAATGCAGATAAGATATGTACAATAGAGTGTCAATCTATTCCCAAGAGTCCAACCTCTCCAACCAAAATCCAACCCCTACACTATGAAATTCATAAAATATATACATTTGCTCATCCTTGTACTAAGGGATTGAGCTCAACCATTTTCTTCAAAGTAGAATTAGTTACATTAAATTTGGGTCGAATTTCTGAAAATAGGTGCTGAAGATGAACTCATATCTCCCAAACCATAACACATGTTACAAAAATGAAAGAGGTTTTTATAGATAAGGTCGTTCTGGAGAACAAATTCTCTCAAATTTGGGAATTTTCGTTTCCAGTAGCTCGCAATCTGTTCCACAAAATCATCTCTAAAACAGAAAATCATTAAAACTTTAATTCTGTTAAAATGAGCTATAAAGATCTAGTCACATATCCCAATCCGTGACACCCGTGAATAAAATGAAAGAGGTTTTTGTTATATGGCTTGTGCTTAACAAAAAACTCCTTGGGTTTTGCAAAATTACTTTCCATCTGTTGTAAAATGGCTCCACACTAAAATGACTAAAACAATAGAAAATATGAAAATTTTGCTTTGTTTTACTGTAGGCTCTAAATATCACTGTATATCTCCCACATAGTAACACCTGTGCATAAAATGAAGGAGATTTTTGTTATTTAGTATGTGGTGAACAAAAACCTCTTTCAATTTTCAAAAATTCCTTACCATTAGTTCAAAAACTGATTTTGTACTAAACTTGTCATTGTGTGCAACAACTGACCTCGAAACATGCATAACCAAGAATCACTCATTCATTTTTTCTAATCCAGGAACCAGTTACGGGAGTGTGATATACCGTTGGAAATATTTTTCCGAGCTCCTTCTGAAAACACTTGTGACATGTTTTGTGCTGAACATCATGTGCAAAACATCTAACAAAACCAGACATAGTAAGAGCTCATGTTGATCCCTGGTGACAGGCTGCGAAGACTGGAACTAACAGAATAGATTAGAGAAAATACTCCCTTATCTTATTTTGATGAAGCATCGAACCAAAATAATAGATGTGGGGCAGGCATGGTGATTCACTTCAACGGACATAGAAGCCTTAAAGCCTCAGTAGGATTGGGGGTAGGATCCAACAATTATGTTGGACTTCTAGCATTAAAATTGCTTCTCTGCTCACTCACCCATATGGGCATCCATTCGATTCAGATTTTCGGGGACTCTATGAATATTATCAAATGGTTCAATGGCAAGAGAAGATGTCAATATTATATTCTATCTCCTTTGTTAGAAGAAGCTAAATATCTTAAATAATTTTTTAATGATATCAAAATATGTCATATTTACAGGGAACAGAACAGTGCAGCAGATCAACTTTCTAATTCGGGTGTACAACAGGATCTAGATTGTTGGAGGATAGAAGAAACCGAGTTCGAAGAGATCCGTGTGTCGGATCAGTCTCCTTTTTTAGACTAGAGACAGGAAGCAAGCTTATAGCTTTTACTTTGGTGTTTATTCCTTACCGTTATTATGCTTTTATTTTTAGAAACACAAATTTTATTTCTATGTAAAAATGGGTTTTGAAAATAGATAATGTATTTGGCCTGTTATATACTTGATGACTGGATGCCGACCATACTCCTGTTTGGGTTGTTTTCCTCTATGAGGAGGCCTGGAAATTGGTACAGAGCCTCCTTATTGCTTGCAGACACTTTCAATTATCTTTTTTTGGTTTTTTGCTAAAAGACAGGGATAACGAAATGTTGATCATAATCTCATTTGGGTTGTTTTCCTATATGAGGAGGCCTGGGATCCGGTTCCAGCGCTTTCTATTTGCACATTGAGATGGAAGAGTAAGTTTTTTTGCTTACCATATTAGAAAAAATCTATGTTTTTTGATAAAAGACATACAATTTACTAAATGCTTAAATGCATATACTATGTAACTTTTTATTGCCTTAATAAGAAGTTTGATTTTTTCTTTGGAAAAAAAATAGCAAAATTTACAATAAAACTACATTAAATTAATATTTTCAAAAATAGCTATTAAATTTAATAATATTATATATATATAATAATCTTAATCTTTAATATTAATATTAGATTTAGTGGTATTTTTTTAAATGGCATAATAGAAAAATTTACAATAAACTACATTAAATTAACATTTTCTTATTTTTAAAAATTAGAGATTTTAATGTGGACATGTTTATGTTTTAAAGATTTTATAAGATACGTTTTTCTTTTTAAAGATTTATTTTACAAATATTTAATCAAAAGAAATATTTAAAAAAAATGGAGCAATATTTTCATTTTTTTTCTTTTGTGTTGAATTTTATTGTAGTTAATAAAAGTGTTTCAGTAGAAATCACATAAGAGAAACTTTTGACTGACTCGTTTCGAACCAACAAGTGTATTGTAGTTTTTTTTTTTTTATCTATATGGTTATTTTCATTTTGGTTTCGGTCGACATTAATTTTTTTATTATTTTATTAGAGACATGACATACTTATACATCCCCCATACTCGGTCTTAAAATGCCTCTTTCAGCACAACCATAGATGTGATCATGAATCATAAACCATACTTAAAAAAATACATACTTATACATCCCTGAAACTCGGTTGTAAAATACGCCTTTCAACACAACCATAAATGCTATCATGAATTATAAACCATACTTAAAATATCCTAAAAGTTGTAAAATACATCTTTTAGCACAACCATAATTGTGATCGTGAATCATAAACCATACTTAAAAAATCCTAAACAAGAACGATGATGTTGAATAATAAGTTTAGTAATTATATATTTTAAAATGTTTTGTTTTTAAATATAAACTTTTATAATTTAAAAATATTTTTAATTTTTATAATAAATATAATAATAATAATAATAAATTACTAACTTTATACATCTTTACCTATTGCAAATTCATAAACACACATTCATTAAAAACTACTAATTCAAATAATAATTATTAATTTAAATAATAATGGCCAAATAATAAGTACTAATTCATTAAAAAATACTAATTCAAATAATAATTACTAATTTGTTATAAAATATTATTCAAATATAAATACTATTCATTAAAAACTACTCATTCAGATATAATTACTATTTATTATAAAATATTAATTCAAATAATAAATACTAACTCATTAAAAACTACTCATTCAAAAAATAATTACTAATTTATTACAAAGTAATAATGACAAATTTATTATAAACTATTAATTCAAAGTAAAAACTCTATTAATTCATTCAGAAACACTCCAAAGTAAAAGCTCTTTTGAAAATGAATAATTTACACTATATTATTAATAATTATTAATCCATTCAAAATTATCATTTAAAGGAATAACTGCATTATATATTAATAGCTACCAATTTATTCATAAAAATTTAAAATAAAATCTTTATAATTCATTCACAATCAACTAATTTAAAATAAAAACTTTGTTAGTCCATTTACAAATTTTAAAAGTAAGCTTTTTCAAAAAGGAATAATTACATTATACTCTATTTTTTTAACAAGGTCGGGTAGTTTATATAGTACCAAAAGTTTTAATGGAGCAAGCTCCTATTACAATAGATTGTATCATGAAAAACCTCTAAGCCATGAGATAGGAATGCAGTCTCTTCTCCTAGGCTTGTGTTCAGAACTTCATGAATTTTTATGTGTATTCTAGTGTACTGCCTAACAAACTGACCTACTAGAAAGAGAAATTTGCTTGTCATGGGCTCTTTGACAGTTTTTTAAGGCTTGTACACTGATTGCTCCTGATTTGACTGGTTCTTCTTGTCAAAATTGTCCGAGTTCTCTCCTTCGTTGCTCGAAGAGTTCTCTCCTTCATTAGATTGAATTCCATGTGATTTGTCTTCTTGTTCTTCCTTTGTCTCTGGTTTCTGCTCCGAATTTCGCTGTGCATCTTTGATTTTATGTTCACTGAGATGCTTCTTCTTTTGCTATTGTTGTCCACTTTCCTTTGGCATAAACAGGAACCGTTGGATGTGTTAACGAACAAGGTTTTCATAAGATTAGCAGCCAAGATTAATTCACAAAGATTGGGATCAGGGGATGTACGGTAGGGATTAACTAAAGGCGATGATGGAAGAGGAGACTGGAGGAGCCGTCATAACTGTTGATGGTTGAGTTCTACAGTCAGTGGGCGCGAACAAGTATACATGTTAACCGAGAAGAAAGGCGGGATTAAAAATGGAGATGATATATCGGGCAGGTTATAAACCATAAGTGGTAAAAGGGAGGGGTCGCCCGATTCCATTGACCGAGCGACACGTAGCATCAAAGGAGAGAGAAAACCGCTTTTCGGGCAGGTAATCTCTGTGCTCGTCGTCCACCTGAAATCGGTGAGAGCCATCTGACCCTATGTGTACATATCGACGGTGGGGATGGTTCATGCAGATTTGAATGGTCAGGCTAATCAACGACCGTCGAGTCGAGCGCCTGATCAATGATCCTGATTTAATCAGAGATTGGAGAAAGGACGGAGCAGCGTTGTGGAAAAGGTTTTGGAGTGCAGGCCCAATGTTAATAATAGATGCAAATGAATGATTTTTTGAAGTCTGGATAAGGCACATGGGCTAGTTTTTCCCTTTTAAACTGACAAAGCTGAAGTCCCTGCGAACGAAAAATTTGAAAGGGGGGGAAACATCTAGATATATTAGTGAGGAAGGAGGGCTGATATAATGAGAGGAGCAGATGGAGGGCATGGGTGCTCATAAGGGATTTGTGCTCGCTTAGAGGAGGGAGAGAAGGGAGACAATAGGTACGAATTGAGCAAGCTAGGTAAATAGAAGGGTGGGGGCTTAAGATGAAGTTTGCATGCTGAATAGAGGAGACACTGCTAGCTATTAGAGAGGATAGGGAGGATCTCGGAAACCAAAGAATCACTATAATAACATGGAAAAAGATTTCCTCGCTGAAATTGTTGCTGCAGTTTTTGTGAATGTACCCTCTGTTCTTATAGTGCTTTATCTTAGCCCAAAACCTGCCTTCGATGAGATATATTGCAACATAGTTCTTGTGACTAGGATCAGTGACTTCATTCTTGTTGTTGATCATACGAGAGTCTAGAGTTTCGTGCTTTTTTCTTTGCTTTCCCATGTATTCCTGGTTGTTGTTGCAGTGTTGTGTTCTTTGTTGATTTATAACTATTATTTTTTGATTTTTTGCTTTTCTCATCGTGATTTTTCCTTTGGAATTGGATAGCTTTAACTTGTGGTTTTGTTGGTTATTAAGGAAATGAGCTATAGTATTCCTCCTGGTTTTCATGAGCAAGCCCTTCATTTTTTTTCACTAGTTGGTTTTGAAAATAATATGCTTGTTGATTGTGGATTCTCAAGACATGTCTGTAGATTACATCGCCAGAGCCTTCCAAGTTCTTCCTGATTCTTCTAAAGATTTTGTTCATGTGCTCATTGCTTGGTTTTTTGTTTCTTGCCATTGCCTTTATTATTATGGTTGAGTCTCTTATTATGACGGGATTTCGGATTTCTCTTTTTTATTATTATTCTTGTTCCCATCAACAAGATGTATGCTTCTACCTTATTATTTGAGATTTGTCCCAAGCCCCATTCATAAGTGACATTTTCTTTCCCATAAGGATCGAGGGTTATTCCCCCTGCCCCTGCCTTTCCCAGATTATGCTTTGAAGCCCCATCAAAGTATAGACAATATCTATTCTGATTTTCCCTCTAGTTTGTCAGTTCCTCTTCACTCATTCTTATTTTCTATATAACTCCTGTGCTTGTCTTCCTCTATCCTCTTTGCCCATTATTATTTATTATGGCTTTGCTGAGCCAATCTTGCTCTTCCTATTGAAGAATTTGATAGTCTATTGGAGCTGTTCCTTTGACATTGAGTATTTCAGAAGTTAGACCCCATGTTTTTGAAAGGGTCTTCCCTATCCTTGGTATTTGGTTTTTGAAAATGCACTTGTTTCTTGTCAACCAAATCTGCCAACATAGAACCACTGGAATGCATTTCCATATTCTTTGTTGTGTATGGGTAGGCTTTCTCAAAGGTCTAAAGAAAATTCGACAAGGGATTTTCGAAATTTATTCTTATCTCCAAAGGACTTATCAGTTGCTGCCAACATTATTTGGCGAAGATACATTCTTGGAAAAGATGTTGAATATTTTCTTCAGCCGGCATGCATAATGGGCATTGTGTTGGACCTTGAAAGCCTTTTTTTTTTTTAAGTTTTCACTAATCAATATTCTCCCTTTTAAAAGAGTCCAAATGAACAATTTTATCTTAGGAAAACTTTCTGTTTTCCATGCTATTTTCCAAGAATCCCACTCTTGTTGATTTTATATCCAGTCCTAACTGTATAATGTCCACCGCTTGGGTCCCAGAGATATTCATCTTCCTCATCATGGTGGATTGGCGATGCCCCTTTTAAGAGCTGCCTGATTTTGCTCCATTGCCCTTCTAGGTCTGTCGAAATAGCTGAGATTTTCTAGTCTTGCCACTCCTTTTGGTTCCATAGAGAGATTGAGTGTAAAGTATTGAAACTTTTACCTTTCATCCACTCTTGTATGTCTTCAATTTCTGTATGAGTTTGAAGTGGTTCTTTTCCCCATGATTCTTTCCTCCCAGATTGAAATTGTTTTTCCATTGCCTGGGATTTTAGAAATGTATCTACTCATTAATGGAATTGCTTTTTTAACCAGCTTCCAAACTTGGGTACGTTGTCTTATTTGGATATTTCCATTAAGCAATCTTTCCCTAGTGCCATCCATATATTTTGATAAAAGAGTCTTTTTCCACCAGCTCTCTTTTCCTGTAATTAGTCTCCATACTATTTTCATTCCCATTGCTGCATTCATGAGCCCAGGTATTTGTATTGATAGTCCTCCTTGTTCATAAGGAAGAACTACTTGCTCCCACCTGACCAGGCTAAATTTTTTGTTTTCTTGCTTCCCCCCCTGCCACAAGAAACTTCTTAAGAGTGACTCCATTTTTTTGTGGGCACTTGTTGGACCCATGATTATTACATATTGGTAGATAGGTAGTGATGCAAGAAGCGCTTTGATTAGAATTAACCTTCCTGCCATATTTAGCCACATCATACCCCAGCTTTGTATTTTGTTTTTCATTTTTTCAATTTGTTTAGTCCATATTTTTTCCTTCATGTTCTCTTTTGAGATTGGAAGTCCTAGATAGAAGAAGTGTGTCCATTTTTCTTGTACATGGATGTATAAGATTTGTGAGATCCTTTTCATAGTTCTTGGGGGAGTATTCCATTCATATATCCTGCATTTTTCATTATTTAATAACCCTCCTAAAACCTGTAAAAATCGTCCAGAACGTTTTTGAACCTCCTTGCTATTATTGTTGAAGCCCCTCCCAGCAGCAATTTATCATCAGAAAATAGTGAGTGGTTCGTTGTTTTAACTTCTTTTTCTAGTCTGATCCCTGTGATGTTTCTTTCCTTTATTTGATTTTCCAAAGCCCTGCTTAAAGTTTCCGCCATTATAATATATAGGAAGGGAGAGAGAGGAAAACCTTGCCTAAGGCCTCTTATGCTTTGGAAGAAATCACTAGGCCTTCCATTTATGAGTGGGGCAATCCAAGGTGTAGAAACACATGCCTATATGACTTCCATTATATCTCTTGAGAAACCAAGTTTTTGGAGGACAACCATTAGATATGGATGGTTGACCTTGTCAAATGCATTAGCCATATCTAGCTTGATTATGAGGCCTTTCTCTTGCCTTAGCATACTAGAGTGTACATCTTCCTGTACAATAATTACATTATCTATGATTTGCCTGTTGGGCACGAATCCTCCTTGGTTTTCAGATATGATTATTGGAAGTAATTCCTTGACTGTATTTGCAATTATTTTTTTTATTATCTTATAAGAATAATTTCAAAGAGATATAGGGAAAAACTTGTTGAAAGTTGAGGGGTTTGCTTCCTTTGGGACAAGAGCAAGATAGGAGGATTTTGTGTTACCTCCTTTTTTTTTGTAGACATTCTTCACCATTCTTAAGAAAACCTTTCTAATGGTATACCAACAAGATCTATAGAATGCTATTGTGAAACCATCTGGCCTTGGGGCTTTGTTTGGATGTAGGCTCCATATGGTCGCCACTACCTCTTCTTCTGTGGGGTCCTTGCACATTGCAGCATTTTGTTCTTTTTTATTTTATTTTTTTGTGTGCTTTAAGAAATCTTCACTCTCAACCATTTCTCCATTGGCTGAGAGTAAGTTTTTAAAGTTTTTAAAGTGCTGATAGGCTAATTTTTTTAATTCCTCCACACCTATGACCTCTTGGATTTCAACTTGAATTTTTTCTATTTGGTTTCTTTCCCTTCTTATTTTCATTGTGTTGTGGAAAAAGGATGTGTTTTTGTCCCCTGCCTTGAACCACAAACTTCTGGATTTCAATCTTGCCTCTTCTTCTTCTTTCCTATTTTACCTATATATTTCCCAGAAGATTTCCTTCTCTCTTAAATAATCTTGCTTGCCTTCTTCTCTGTTTTCTTTTTCAGTTTGTATGCTTTCCATTTTCTGTTGTAACTCATTTTATTTTTTTGCTCTTGCCCCTTCCTTTAATTTGGTTCTTGTAGTTTTTAGTTTTATTTCCCAAATAAATTGAGGTGATACTATTACTCTTGGCTCCCATGCTTCCTTGACTAGTTCGCTGATTTCTGCGTTGTTGTCCCAAATTGCGCTGGATCTGAATGGGAGCGGTCCCTAGTTTTCCATTTTGCCCATGACTGTTGTCACCGGTTTATGGTCAGAAGCAGTGGTGTGTAAAATTTTTTATTTTATGGAGCTGTGCACTGCTACTATGTTTTCTTATATCAGAATTCTATCCAGCCTTTCTTTTATGTTGCTTTTGCCCACTCTTTTATTGCTCCAAGTGTATTCCCCGTTGCTTGGCGGGATGTTTATTAAATTCTGTTGTTCCATTATTTCTTCTAGAATATCCCTAAATGGGTCAGTGTGGTATGTTCCTCCAAACTTTTCTTCTATACTTCTTACCAAATTTAATTCTCCTCCTAGAATTATTTTCCCAGCTTGTATTTCTTTTAGTGCTTCTTTTATGGTGGCCCAGCATTGCTCTTTTTCCTTGTAGTGAATTGGGGCATATATATTTATAACACTGTACCTCTATTTTGTGTTGATTTGCATTAGATCCGTTTGGATCCAATGCTGGCCTTTTTTGTATTTTATTAACTCCCAGGTTCCTTTTTTCCATATTGTGCAAATACCTCAAGATGCTCATGTTGCTTGTATTGCTTCCCCTTCGTAATTTCCTGATTTTTTTTTATATATTTTTAGTTTCTTGGTTGTTTGTTTTTGTCTCCTAAATCATAAGGATGTCTGGGTTTTCTTTTGCCAGAATGTCGCTTGTGGCATTTTCTTTGATGGTTGATCCCATTCCTCTGCAATTCCATGAGACCAGTATCATTATTTACTTGTTGGGTGGTGCATGGCTCCTTTCCCTCTTTGCTGGATTTTTTCGTTGTTTCCTATACTCCTTCCTAAGAAGGTTTCCATAGGCTACTACATTCTTAATGCCATTTCCTTTGCTGCTGCTTCATCCTTGAGTTCTTTGTTTGTCTTTCTTCTTACTTTTTTTTTTATATTCTACATCTGGTTAGAATTCTGTCTACTGAGGGGAGGGGGGGAGGGTTGTGAGATTTTGATACTAGAGGGGATGAAAGGGGGTTGGGGGTATGTTGTGGAGATCTGGATCGGGAACGAGATCTCGGTCTAGGGGATGGGGGAGCTATGGATCCAGAGGCTCAAAAGGATTAAGCCTAGCAAGAGGATTATTATTTTCTTTGGGTGATGAGGGATGGAAATCAGAGGATGTGGAGGGCTGCAAGGAAGATAGATTTGGTTGTTTGTGGACTGTCTTCTTTATTTTAACTTGTTCCCATTTGTTTTCAAGATCTTCACTCTTTTCATTTTCATTTTCTTTTTTTTTGTACATCTATTTGCAAAATGACCATATTCGTGAAATACCTTGCATTTGAAGGGGATTTGTTCATAATCTAGCTGTTGTATGTGTGTCCACTGGTCCACTTTGATTTTGATAGCTTATGGTAGCCCTTTCCCAAGATCCACTTCTACACAGATTCTGGCACATGCATGCATATTTTTCTTTGGCTCGCATCTGTCTATATATTTCCCAACTACGTTTTCTATGGCTTTGACTGAATCATCCCCCCAACAGTGAAGGGGAAGGTGTGGCAATCTAACCCAGATGGGGATGACATTGGGTACACCCATTTCTGGGTCGAAATCCAACATCAATCTGTTTATATACAAACCCCTTGTATCCATAAAATAAGGTCCATTCCTGAAAATAAGATCTCGATCCTCCTTGGTTTCAAAGTGAAAGATGTAGTAACCTCTTCCAGAAAACCTGATTGAGATTTTTCCATTTATTGACATGGTCCAGTTCCTTTCTACCTATTTTTGCACAGTTTTGGGTGATGTCCATAACCCCGTAAACTGCCCCACTAATCCATGCTCTGCCAGAGAAAGTGCTGCTTTACGAGGAAGGGAAGGAGGAAGTGAGATTTCAGGAATGTCTTCCAATATTTTAACAAACTTGGTGACTGATGGTCTGTTCTTTGTCGGGCCCATTGCAAAGATGAGAGAGGCAAAAGCCTTTGTTGTTCCTTCATTTTCTTGTTGTTGATCTAAGAGAGGCTCTCCCTCCTCTGATACGTCCATGGTGCTCAAACCCCAGCATCAAGAGGCTTCCGAGGGGCAGCTACAAGCAACTGCAAGCTTCTTGCAGTGTTTGCTGGCTAGGGTTGCGTAGCTCCTTCAGCAAGCAGCGCACGATTTGGAAATCTTGTTAATATAAGGCTCCACAATTACATTATACTCTATTAATATAAAATAATACATTATGTTTTTTAATAAATTTAATCATTTTTTAAATATATATAGTTTTAGTAAGTTTTTTTGAAAATGAATAATTACATTATACTTTATTAATATTAAAAAAGATATTTATGTTTTTTAATAAATTTTAAAATATCTTTTTAAATGTATAAACAGATTTAGCATTTTGAACTAGAAAAATTAAATAAATAAACATTTATATATTATCAATAATAAAAACATTGTATTAGAATTTTATATAAAATTGATTAGAAAAAGGCCCAAAAAAAATCCAAAAATCTATTAGTTAAACTCACACATTGGGAATGTTAATCTATCATCCACTCTTTTAATTAAAACTCTACAATCTGTCAATTATACCTAATCATTTTGCTAATTATTTGATACACTAAAACATTTAATGATTCCATTAAATCAAATATCTTTCCTCTAATCATCGATATTTAAGTGACTCCAACTACATTAATGGCTTGGTGTTTCAAAATTTACATTGCAATCATTTTTTATCCTCCATTCTCATTGTTCCAACTAAATATCTACATGTTAGAGGTTCCTGATCTATTCCTAATCATTTTTTAATTATTTGATACACTAAAGCATTTAATGATTACATTAAATCAAATATCTTTTCTCTAATCATCCATATTTAAGTGACTCCAACTGTATTAATGACTCGGTGTTTCAAAATTTACATTGCAAACATTTTTTTATCCTTAACTTTCATTGTTCCAAATAAATATCTACATATTAGAGGTTCCTGATCATTAAATCAAATATCTTTTCTCTAAACATCCATATTTAAGTGACTCCAACTGCATTATGGCTCATTGTTTCAAAATTTACATTATAAACATTTTTTATCCTCAACTCTCATTGTTCCAACTAAATATCTAACCTGTTAGATGTTCCTTATCATTTTGAGAGGGATATGACATACTAGAGCCTTCAATATTTACATTAAACTAAATCTCATCTACAAATATCGAAATTTTAGTGAGATATATGACCCCACTAAAGTTTTTAATGTTTACATTAAACTAAATTTCATCTTCAAACATCAAGACTTCAACTGCTCCATACGAATTTATGGCTCAATATTCTCTATATGAAGTATGTTTGTCACCCTATATGCTAATTATCTTAGTCGCAACAAAACATGAGTAACCCTAACTTTTTGCCTACCAATTTCATAGTACCATAACATTAATACAAGGGTAGATTACATTTATTTATTTATTTTTATGTTTGGAAAAAATCTAACAAACACTGCATCCAATAGGGGATTCTATTATAGTAGTTGCTACTCAAGATTTTATTATAGAGATGGGATTTGAAGGATTATAGAGATGGGATTTGAACGGTATTGAAGATTTTATTATAGAGATGGGATTTGAATGGTATTGAAGATTTTATTATAGAGATGGGATTTAAAGGATTATAGAGATAGGATTTGAAGGGTATTGAAGGAGTAAATTAGATTTGAGTGAGGTTTTTATAATAGAAATGAAATTGCATATTAAAATAGTTTAATTAAGGTAATTAAAATAAAATTCCAATTTTAATTATTTTAATTAATTAATTAATATTTTGTTAATTTATGAACATTTTTGGAAAAAATCACAATAATTTAAATTTTTAAAGTCAATAACTAAATTGTAATTTAGTTTTCAAATTTTAATATTAATCCACATCCATAACTAATTTGTCTGTCAGTTAACTATAAATGCCATCTCACTGAATGACAAGAATGCTTCACTCTCTACAAAAGGTGGTGCAGTGAACTATAAATGTTATCCCACTGAATGATGGGAATGCTTCACTCTTTGCAAAAGGTGGTGCATGGACTAACACTCCAACGACGATGCAGATTTATCATTCTATACGACCATTAATGCATGGGGGCTAATCTAGAAGTGGCATATACAACCCCCGTGCATTAATGGGCATATAGTCTAGTAAATATTGGTTGTCGTAATATTCCAACCATATAAAAGGTCAAATTGTACATGTATATTTTATTTCCTGAAAGGGGACTTGAAAAATATCCACTCGATGAAGTTAAACCCAAAGGACTTATTTTCCAAAGTCCTAATTTTAGCTTTTGGATGGCACTAGAACATTATTTTCTAAATCTATCTTTGAAATTCAAAGTAAAATGTATAGGCTCACAGACAATATGTTTGAAACCATGTAGGAAGGTGTTACATATATGTTTCCCTTAACCTTGTTTACTAGTACAAGTCTTTCATTACCAAATTGCAAATGATTAATTTTTGATTGGATTTTTTTTTTTTTTGCTAAAGCATGTGTGGATCCTTCTATTTCATTAAACTGAAAAAATATTGTACAATTTTACAAGCGTGGAGCTCAAGACATCCAATTCAAAACCTTATAGCTTTACAAAGAAAACCTGAACCCAAGGAAAACAAACAAAAAAGTAACCTGGCTTCCGGAAAGCCCATGAACTTTCCCGCTCACTGCTTTTAGAAAAGCACGCATCATCTACGCCATCCAAAAAAAGCACTGAGATCGACAACAAAGGAAGAAAGCGCTCAGTCAACAAGACCTAAGAATAAATGTCCAGCCCTCCAAGTTGCAAGATCAAACTCAACCGTTGATCTCCATTTACTAAATCCAATGGATGATATTGATGTCGCTTTGGACAAGAAGGACTGACATTAGTGAGCGGGGAAGAGCGGTTTTCGGAACCCTCTCCCTGCCACGTGTTGGAGGTTGAGTGGAATCGCTGCGAAATCTCCAAAACAGATTCCCAAACGAAAGCAGTGCGATCAGCCCGAAACCGCTTGGGGGGCGGTATTCCATGCCGAGACCCCGAATTCTTAAAAATTCGGCGCCCGGAAAAAACAGGGCTCTTCCTGCGCATGTGGATCTCCCTCGCCTGAACCTGGAACCCATAAAAGAAGAGAGGCTTGACACTGAACAAAGATCGGAGGGACTCGTTTCGTTGGGATACCTGCAAAATTTCTGGCGGCCTCCCTCCAACAAACCCCAACTTAAGAATCGCCCCATCAAACCAAAGAGAATGATGGCAGTGAAGGAAGCCGATAAACAAAAGAGCCTGAATTTTAACCTCCAAACTACAACCGTTGATTTGCCGCCTCCAGATCCCATGGCTGAGAATGATATCGCACGGGCCAAGATGGAGGAAAGATAATGTGTGATCAAGGGCGGTTTTCAAACCCATTCTCTACCACGTGTCGCAGGATGTATGTGATCGCTGTGAAAACTCTAAAACCATTACCACCCTGAAGGTGGTACGAATAGGTGGGAACCATCTGGGAGGTGGTTTTGCACACTGGACCCTGCAAACTGAGACCACTAGCTGCCAAAAGGAATGGATCCGCTTGCAAACACATATCCTCTTCGTTCTGGTTGGGATAATTAACTGGAGAGAGTGTTTCCACGAGCAACGATGTGGGGAAAAATTAGAGATCAACAACCCTCTTGCTCTTGCATCTAGGCAGCCCGACAGGGTGCCATTCTTATCGACCCCAATTGCCCACAAAGACACTACAACCGGGGGACTATCAGATCGAGCTATTATCCCTTGTTTTGAGTCTAAACACATCCCTGTCCTCTTCCACCTGTGCATCACAAATAGCACTCAGTTTTATTGGACTTAAATCCTGCCACTTCATCGACATATTATTCTCTGTGCAGCTAACTCGGTTGGCCAAAAGATCTGCCAGCTTATTTGCCTTTTTGCGAACATGGTCGAAACTAATAGTGTGTAGGCCCTGAAGATGGATCTGAATTCTTTGAAAGACCCGATTAAGCTTCCAATGCTTAGAGACTTTATCCGGGGTAGTTCCATTATGAATTTTTTTCACTATTTTGATAACTAGCTCCGAAGCTGCCTCTATCATGATGTTTAGACAGTTGCTCTGCTTCAGTGAATCTAGGCATTGTTCCATGGCCATTAGTTCAGCCATGTTAAATGTGGCTGTACCTAAGCGGCAATGAAAAATGGAAACGATATTTCCCTCTGCATTTCTGAGGACCTCTCCATACCCTGCAGTTCCCGGGTTCCCTTTTGAAGCCCCATCAATGTTGTACTTTAAATAGCCCTCCGAAGGAGGATGCCGAAAATCCTTCTCCGCATCTGACAAAATGGGCTTCCTATTAAGGCCAAGGAGGGAAAGCCCATTCAACCCTAGCTGCCTGAGAACATTTAAATCTGCATCTGAGGGGGGGTTTTTAGGGAGGAAGCAAACAATAGTTTTCACTGTCTCCTTGAGTTATTTCAAGATTATCTCCAACAGGTGCTGGGGGGTCTTTTTTTCCTCCTTAAAAATTCTTTTGTTTCTCTCTTTCCACATGTTCCATATGATGAAGCTAGGTGTGAGAGCCCAAGCTGAATTAAGAATTTCATTCTCCGAGAAATTTTTCCTCCCTATGCTGAGGGTGTCAATGATGCACCCTCTATCTCTATCAGATTGCTCAAAAATAGTAGCAAAAAAATCCCACAACTAGGATGTGACGATGCAGTTGTTGAGTAAATGTTCCATAGTTTCTTCTTGAGATTCACAGAGCGGGCACCTGGAAGGCCCTTGAAACCCTCTTTTCCTAATGTTATCCCAAGTAAGGATTTTTTTGTGGTACATAACCCACATGAAGAGTTTGATTTTCATCCACCCTTGATGCCTCCAGAGATTTTGCCATATTTTGTCTGGACTCCGCGGATCCAATTCAAGAAGAATGCTTTTAGCTTCCTTAAGAATGAAGGTACCCTCACTGTTATTCCCCCATCTCAGTTGGTCTTGTCCCTCTGCCACTAAGATCTTCCTTTTATCTAGTATTTTCCCGAGCTCCTCTACTTTGGTTTTTAGGAGATTGTTATTTCTGCATTCTACGTTTCTCCATGTTCTCCACTTATCCGTAGGATGAGAATGTGTCCAGAAATCCTTAACCTTTATTAACCCTTGGGAATCTGACTTTTGTTTAAGCTCAAAAAATTCTTCTATAGCCAGAATTGGTTCTTGCTTCCACTTATCTTCCCAAAAAAGAGCAAGATTTCCATCTCTAATTTCCCAGAAGCTATTCTCTTGTACTAGTCTTCTGTTCTCCCAGGCTTTGTTCCATATATAAGAACCCTTTATATTTCCTGTCATTCTTATAAGATTACCATTCTTATAGGATCTGGCATATTATTCTTTCCAAATATTTTCCCATGGAGTCTCTGGATGCTAGACCCACCGCCACCAAATTTTGGCCCCTAAAGTCTTACTGAGAATCTCCTGATCATCCAATCCAAGACCTCCATGGTTCTTGGGCTTGCAAATTTTATCCCAAGACACCAAGGCCCATTTTCTCTTAGCCTCCTCCTTGCCCAAAAGGAAGTTTCTTTGAATATTTCTCAATTGCTAAAGGACCCCTTTTGGAGCAAGGAGGGTTGGTAACATGAAAATAGGGATTGCTTGAAGCACTTCTTTTGTAAGAACTAACCTGCCAGCAACGTTTAAAGATCTGATGGTCAATTTATTTACTTTGTCCTGCAACTTGTTAATCAAAGGTTCCCATATACTTTTGAGCAAAGGTTTTGCAGTTAGAGGGACTCCTAAATATTTTGAAGGAAGGCAATCCCTTTGAAATCCAAGAATTCTGGAGATATTTCTCTGAATAGCAATATTGGTATTGAAGAAGAAGATTTTAGATTTGGATATATTAACTTCCATACCTGAAGCCAAGGCAAAAAGCCTCAAAATCTTTTTGTAGTTTGAAGCTTCTTGGACTGTGGGGATCCCCTGCAGCATGGTGTCATCTACAAACTGTTGGTGAGTCAGGGGCTGACCATTGTCAGTAAGTTTCAGACCTTTGATCTTTCCTACTGATTTCGCCTGCTTTATTGCTTCCCCCAGTCCTTCCATCATAATTATAAAAAGAAAGGGGGAGAGCGGGTTGCCCTGTCTGAGGCCTCTAGAGGGACTAAAAATCTCTGAGGGCGAGCCATTGACCAAAATAGAAAAACTGGTGGAGGTCACCAGTGCCATAACCCATCTGACCCAGCTGTGATCAAATCCAAAAGCAATCAACATTTTCTTAAGGTAGACCCAATTTACCTTGTCATAAGCTTTGGCAATATCTAATTGCATGATCATACCCACCTGCTTCTTGCTAGTTAAAGAGTGCACCACCTCATGCGCTTGTATGATATTATCCAGAATTTGTCTGCCTTCCACATAACCTGATTGCTCTCCAGAAACCAGGACTAGAAGCAAATGTTTGAGTCTATTAGCCATGACCTTGGATATGATCGTATAGATAATGTTGCATAGGGCTATGGGTCTTTATTTATCCGGAGTTTGAGCAATTTCCTGTTTGGGGATCAGGGTGATGAAGGAAGTGTTGAGGGCCTTTAGAATGGTTTTGTTAGATTTGGAATCATCCACAACCTTTAAAATGTCCTGCTTAACAATATTCCAGCAAGCTTTGAAAAAGTCCACATTGAACCCATCCAGGCCTGGAGCTTTGCCATTCTGCATGTCTTTGAGGACATCACTTAGTTCCCCTTCCATTACTGGTCTATTTAGGTTGAAATTGTCCTCTCTGGATACCATTTTCAGTACATTAGTGGTTATTTCCCTGATAACTTGCTCTCTATCTGAATTGTTCTCCTGTGTTATACCTTGGAAGTGGTGAACTAACACATCTTCTATCGCTTTATGGGAGATCTGCAGTTCTCCTTCTTCATTCTTGATCGAAGAGATGTTGTTGTGAGTTCTATTGGCCATGGTGGTTCTGTGGAAAAACTTAGGGTTACGTTCTCCTTCTTTTAGCCATTGAACTCTGGACTTTTGTCTCCAAAATATTTCCTCTTGTCTACATAGATTATCCCATTCTTGATGAAGTTTATCTGCTTGCTTGTTGAAGTCTTTATCAAAGCCTTCCTTGATTAGAGCTTGGTTGAGAACCAACATTTTTTTTTCAACTACTTTCTTCTCGTCAAAAATGTTACCAAAGTCCTTGTTTCATTCTTTAAGCCTGGATTTGATGTGCTTTAGTATTTTGTGAAGAAGATACATACTGGTCCCCTAAATCTGCAATTCCTCTGACCACCATCTCTTAATGTTTCTTATGAAGTCTGGTTGAGACAGCCAAATATTCTCAAATCTGAAGGGTTTGTTTCTAGGAGTGCCTATACCTTTGATTTCCAGTTGAATTGGCCAATGGTCTGCGCCTCCAAAGGGCAGAATTCGCACCATGACCTCTTTACCATTCAACATAAGATTCTCAGAGATAAAGAATCTATCTAGCTTTGAGGCAACAAGGGCATCTCCTCCCCTCCTATTATTCCAAGTGAATAGGCCAGTATTCCAATTAGTATCAACCAAATTTACGTTATCAGAAAAGGTTTGGAAAGCCATGGAGTCTTTGCTTAGAGCTCTTGTACCTCCCTTTTTATCTGAAAGGGATTTGATCATGTTGAAATTCCCTCCCATGATCCGGGGTTTGTTTGTGTGTCTGTTCCTGAGATCTACCAGGGTGTCCAAAAACTTAAGTTTGTCATCTACTTTCTGAGGACCATAAACATTTGTGACCAGAAAGGTGTCCCTTTCTCCTACCGGTTGAATGACAACTAATAAGTAATTTCTAGAAGCCTCGGCGTCCAGAATGGCTATTTTGTGGGGATTCCATAGAGTGAGTATACCCCCTGCTGTATTCTCTGCTTTAACTTCTAGGAACTCATAGCTGCTGAGCCATTTGCTATGGATTTGTCTTACTTTTTGAATGGAACATTTCGTTTCTTGGATGAACATTATATTCGGCATTTCTTGTTTCATTCTGTTACTAAGCATCCTCTGCTTTTTCTTACTTCCTAGAACTCTAATATTCCAATATGTCAACTTCATTATGAAAGATTGGTAAAGGAGTAGCTGGCTACGTCTTTCATCTTACCTGAATTGGTCATCAGCTTTCCACACTCCATCAAGAGTTCATTTTGCTTTTTCCTGCCTCTTTCTTGCTTGGGTTTCTATTGACTAGTCCCAATGTAGTTTTCATCGTTTTCACTCCTCTACTATCTTGTTTGTCTATGTTGTTACATCACTCTGGCTCCCCTGTTTGCGATCTCCATAGAAACAGTTGTTGTATTCTGTTGAGTTCCTCTTGAGGTAGCGAATCCACTCCCCCGATGGTGCCCTACCTCAAGAAGCCTTCTAGGTCTAGGTTTTCTTTATCAATAATTTCTAGTAGTTCATGGTCCTCTGGGTCCATGTCATGTTGGGTCATTTATTGATCCATTTCTTGTTCCACATCACTCATAGTGGCTTCTTTCTGATACTCATCATTTTGTGTTTGTGCTGGGTTTGTTCCTTCTTCCTTTTCTGCAGAACTCCCTTCCATTGCTTGTTCTTCTTTAGTATTCTCTTCCTCTTCCTAAAGAAATTGGAAACTATTTTTCCTAAACTGTTGTTCTTCTCGTTGAGGATTCTTTGGACCTCTCTTACATCCTTTACTTCGGTTAACCACTTTCTGAAAGCTATCTGATTCTTTCACTGTATTTCTTATGATTTTGTTTATTTCCTTGTTGAGTAGACAGTCTCTGAAAAGATGTCCATGTTCATGGCATTTGCGACATCTGAATGGAATGTGTTCATAATCTACTGTTTGTACCCATTCTTCATCAAAAACTTCCAAGATTATCTCCTCCGGTAGAGCTCCTGATAGGTCCATTTCCACACAAATTCTGGCAAAGGAGGTATATTTTCCCCTTCTAGTGGCTTCAGAGGCTTTAACATAGCATCCTAATTTATTGCCTATGGCCACTAACGATTCATTTTGCCAGTAATCAAGAGGTAGAGAGTAGATTCTTACCCAAACCGGAACTAAAGTAAAAGTCTCCTTTTCTGGGACAAAGTTCATAACCCAAGGTCTCATATAGAGCCCTGCAGTAGCATAGAAGTAGGGCTTTCCTTCAAATATTTTGTCTTTGTCTTCAATATTTGTGAACACCACCGTAAAGAAACCCTTAGACCCAAGGTGAATATCTATGCTTCCTTTAGGTTTCCAGTGGTATCTGATCCATGATTGTAGAGCTTTTTCAGTGGGCCATAGTCCCATAAACTTACACATGATGGCATATGTCCACATGTGTTCCCTGTACGCCTGCAACTCTGGATTATTTAAAATCACCCTGGGAGTTATATCTGTTTTGGGTTTGCAGGGTCCCTTGTGTTTCTTGTCTTTAGTTTCCTGTTTTTTGTCTTCTACCTCCTTGTCTTTTGTGTGATCTTGATCCTTTTCTGTGGGTTCTTTTGTTCCCGCTTCCATGCTCTTTTTTCCTTCCATCCCTGTTTCCCTAACATCTTCTAGAGGTTTTTCCCCTGCTGGCCAGGGCCTCCTTGTAGGAGGGAGTGGAGCCCCCTCCTCGTCCCCCCTTCATAGGTATTCTGACAACCCCCGCGCATGCTAAACTCTAAACGCTCTTCCCTGCTCCCGCGCCAAGATCCTACGAAAACCTACCATAGAAGCCCACTATTGTTATTCTTGTGCCCTTATATTATTATTGTTATGTTGGCTTTCGATTAATGCTTGATTGGATTGCTAGGTAGGCTATTGTAGAATTATTGATAGAAAAATTTGTAGATTTCAATTCTAATATTTTCAACTAGTTATTATTTAATTGTTTCAGATGTATTTTAAAAAGTAATTTTTTTGATTAATTTATTGGAGTCTTGTCACTCGATCCTTAATAAAATTGTATTTTTTTGTAATTTAAATTGCATATTTGAATTATAAATGGATTTAATACCGCCAAAAAAATGTTTAAAGCATTAGCATTATGAGTATTTATTAGCTTAAAGTTATGATTTTTTCCAATTTTTAATCAAATTTGAGACGAAAACTACAAGAAAAAGGACCAAAAAAGCATTCATTGAGTAAAACTAAGCTATCCCATAGAGCAGTCAACCTTCAAATGAGATTGCACTGAGCATCAAATGATCCTTATGTTGGATAATCACAAAATGGGAAAGTGTTTTAGGAAGGTATAAGCTCGAGCACCAAAAAATCCATGATTGATGTAAGAATTAAGTCTATGTTCAGCTAATGGGACCAGCCCTCTGAACCCTTACAGTCAATCAATAATTAATTTATGATTAATTAAAAGAAATAATGTAAATGGTCATATGGGTTGATTGCGCAATTAAAAGTTGTGTACTGTGGTTGGTGTGAGGGGATACTTGTCCCTGCCTCAAACTCCGCTCTCCCGCGCGTTGCTTACACCCCAAACCCTCGTTCATTATGGCATTTCGACACTGTGGTTCTCTGTTGTTTTCTATGAGGGTTTGTAGATTGTTACTCTATGCTTGTGAGGGTTATGGCAATGGTTCCCGGTCTGTGCTCGGCCATGGACCATTTTTCCTAGAGGTTTGGTAACTCTGTCAACAATTCCTTGTCTGCTGACTGTTTGGCCTAACCTGGGCACTATGCTGGTCGTTCCGTCGACTACTATGGAGGGTTTCTTTCGTTCTTCAGCTATTGTAGCTTACCCTCTCATGGGCGCTGTTCCTGTTGCTGTTGTCTCGACTTCCTCTGTGTGCATTTGCTGTTTGAATGTTTAGTTGCTTGCATGGTCGTTTCTCGGGTTAACTGGTTGCTATATTTTACGATTTACAGGTTACGGTCACAAGGGATCGGATCCTCGAATCTACTTATCACTGGGCAAGGTAAGCCCTCTGGTCCACGCTTTAGCTCCTCCTTGCAATTTTTCTTCCTTACTAAGGGTAGTCTCTCCTTGTGAGCAGGGACTCCCTCTTGTGGTTGCGACCTAGTTATGGGTTCTTCTCTCTGGCGCATCCACTCCTCTAGTAAGCCTTCAAACCCTCACCCTCTCTGCTTCATGCATCTTCTATTTAGTTGGATAGTCAGACCACTAACGCCTCTCTGTTGGTTTTGTCTGCAAGTGGGTTGTGGCTCTAGACACTTGTTTCTGCGTCTGTTGCTGCCTGGTGAAACCAGTAGGGTAGCTCCTCGATTTTGACTTGTGTTATCATTTTTTGTTTCACAGCTCCAGCATTCTTGTTGTCTAGTAGTTTGGTTAGGTTTTTGAGAGCCTCAGCTCCTTTGTTCCTCATTTTCTATTAGGTTGTCTTTGGGCTTCAACCCTTCTGTATAATTTATGTTTGCAACAATTATGGAGTCATTCTGGGTTTTCAAACGCTGGGTTTGTTGTCGGTTGTCTTATGTATGGGCTCGTCCCGTCTTAACAGTTGCTGGTCTAATATTATGTAACTTATTTTCATGTAAATAATGTTACTTGGAAAAGGAAAAAAAACTTTATATGCTTGTGGGTTACCTGTGTATGTAATGCGATTATTTTAATGCTGAGATTGTTAATCTTTTGAGGGTTTCTCCATATTGTTTATCTTCTCTTTGTATATCTAAAACTCATTGCTGGCTGGAACTGTGAATTCGGCTCTCTGTTATTATGATGTCTTCGTTTGTTGCTTGAACTATCCTCAAGACACTCTGTTTGCCTAGATGACTGTTAGGAAAGAAATGCTAGAATAGGAAATGCACTCTTATGATTTGTCAGTATGCATAGTAATTAATGGAAAGAGATAATAGTTAGCTGCAAATGGATTCAGATGTTTGTAATAGAAAATTTATTTTTGTCTTCTATTATACCTGAAATCGAACCTATTAAAATTTTGGTGTATTTTCTTTTAAGCTATTTTGAAATAGTTTCTCACAACTGTTGGCAGTTACATATATAGTTGCATGGTTATGATAACTGTTCTTTTTTTTATCCTGTTGTTATTGTACGAAAGACAACTAATTAAATAGAATAAAAGAACAAGTTGGTTGGAACAAAATCCAACTAATCATATATTCCTAAATGCTATTTGACTAATAAAATAAAAACGAAAGTCCCTAAATGTTGTTTAACTGATAAATGGAAATGAAAACTAAAAGGTTACTGTGAACCTGTCTATCTTAGCTAAGACCAAATACCCCAGCCATGATACCCTCAGCTGGATGCTCCTGCATCAGGCTCCCGGGGTAATAAAAATTCATGGCTTTAGTCCATGAGCTCCTCGACTGAATACCCTGCATGTTGTATTTGTCCAGCGTCAAGCTAGGAACTGTCCTCGACGGAACGGTTCTTCCACTTGACAAGGTACTGTAGGTACTCCTTCCTTCAAGTCTGCCTGGCCACCTGAGTATCAAGGACTCTCTCGATCTCAAGGGGCTGAACTGAAGGCATTTGCCTCATCCATGAGTTACTTCCTTCCTGGGTGTCCCGTTTTGGCCATGCCGAACTATCGTCTTCTGGACTGGCAATGTATCGAAAAAAATCTACCACTTTGAAAATGGGTGATATGCCTATCCCTAGAGGCAGTTGTAATTCATAATCATTGGTACAGAATTTACGCAGAATTTTGCATGGGCCAATCTTCTTATACTTTAGTTTGTTGTATTCACCCTTAGGGAACCGTTCTCTGTGAAAATGTGCGAGGACTTCATCCCCCACATTAAACTGTGCCTCTCGTCGTTTCAGATCTGCCCACTACTTATACTTTTGAATACTGTCCTGGAATTTCGACTCTACCTGCTCATGTAGGTCATTCATTGCTTTGGCGAAATCTTCCCCATCAACACTCCGTCTTTCCAGCTGTCCTAGATCCCGTAACTGATGCACTCCACGAGGATGCATGCCATTCAAGATTTGAAAAGGACTGTATCCCGTGCTGTGATTCGGTGAATCGTTGTAAGCGAACTCTGCCTAGGCAAGTACACGATCCCACATCCGTGAATTTTCTTCGATCAAGCTTCGTAGTAGGTTTCCCAAGATCCTATTCACCACCTTCGTCTGCCCATAGGTCTGTGGGTGATAAGCGAATCTGAAACTCAATTGTGTGTCCAACTTCTTCCACAAGGTGCACCATAAATGTCCTGTAAATTTCACATCCCTGTCGGAAACAATGGACTTAGGCAGGCTGTGCAGCCTAACTATCTCCATGAAAAACAAGTGTGCTACGTGAGTGGCATCACTGGTTTTCTTTACAAGGGATGAAATGTGCCATCTTTGAGAACCGATCTACTACCACCATCATAGAGTCATAACCTCGATGCGTTCTGGGTAGACCCAAGACAAATTCCAAGCTGACTGAGTCCCACGGTCTACTCGGAATAGGCAATGGTGTGTAGAGTCCCCTGTTCTGACTGTGTTCTTTCGCCAACTGACACACTTTACACCTGGTTACAAATCGTTGCACATCCCTTCGCATCTTTGGCCAGTAACAAAAGTGACTTAGTTGATCTAAGGTCTTATGAATGCCGAGATGTTTGGCTAGACCTTCTCTTTTCTTCTCCTAGATGATGTTCTCTCTCATCGAACAATCGGGAATGCATAACTGTCCTCCTTTAAACAACAACTTCTCCTGTAAGTTATAGTCCAACCATGGACTATTATTCCTCAACAAAGGGTTTTGGCAGGCTTCATAAGCCTCCTTGAAATTTGCATTTGTTTGATACAATTCTGTCAAGTGTTCAAAACCCAGCACTTGTATCATGCTCTCCTGCAAGAGAAAAACTCTCCTACTCAACGCATCTGCTACCTTGTTGGCCTGTCCACTGATATGCTTAAAAGAAAACGTGAAACTCTACAAGTACTCAACCCATTTTGCATGCTTGTGGTTCATCTTATGTTGTTGCATAACATACTGTAACGTAGAATTATCAGAAAACAAAAAAATTTCATTACCGAGCAAATAGTGTCTCCAATGCTTCAATGCTTGGATGACAACATAAAACTCCTTGTCGTAAGACGATTACTTCTACCTACTTTCGTTCAATTTTTCACTGAAATAAGCAACTGGTTTGTCTTCTTGGTTGAGTACAACCCCAATGGCTATACCAATGGAATCACAATGGACCTGGAAAAGTTTTTTAAAATCACGCAATCTCAGTATCGGTCTTTCAGTGATCTTCCTCTTCAACATCTGGAAGCTTTTCTGCTTCAGTCCAATGGAAAGTCTGACTTGCATTTTTAATAGTGTCCAACATAGGTGCAAAGATCTCACTAAAATTCCTTATAAACTTACGATAAAAACTTGCCAACCCATGAAAGCTATGTACCTCGAACAGAAACTTTGGGGATGGCCAGCTAATGATAGCTGCAATTTTCTCTGGGTCCATTTTCATCTCATTTTCTGCAATCACAAAACCCAAATAAACTAATTCCCTTTGAAGAAAAGAACATTTTTTCAAATTTATCAGCAACTTATTTTGTTGTAATTTCTCCAGCACACTTCGAACATGTCGAAAATGTTCTTCTTTGGTTTTACTGAAAATCAGTATATCATCAAGATCTACAATCATGAACTTTCCAATGAATTCTTTCAACATCTCATTCATCAAGCACATAAAGGTACTAGGGGCATTACTTAACCCGAATGGCATCACCAGCGACTCATACAGACCTTCATTGGTTTTGAAAGTTGTCTTCCATTCATCCCCTTCTCTGATCCTGATCTGGTGGCATCCACTCTTCAGATCGATTTTCGAGAAATATGTTGCCCTGCTCAAATAGTCCATCATGTCATCCATCTGTGGCAATGGAAACCTGTACCTGATGGTAATATTATTGATGGCCCTCGAATCTGTGCACATCCGCCACTCTCTTCCTTTCTTGGGAGCTAAAACTGTTGGAACTGCATAGGGACTTAAACTCTCCCTTATCAATCCCTTATCCAGTAATTCCTGTACCTGTTTCCTAATCTCCTCGTTGTCCTTAGGACTCATTTAGTACGCTGCCTTGTTTGGTAAACTAGCTTCGGGTATAAAGTCTATGTGATGACTGATACTTCTCTTAGGATACAATTTATCCAGAAAATCATCCACCACAATGTCGCTGAACTCTTGCAACATTAACTGAATTTCGTCAGGCAAATTTGCAATTTCATTGTGTAACAACAATGCTCTTGGCCTCCTTACAACATTATATTTTATCTCATTGTCTTCGATCTATTTCAAAAATTCCTTTCCTCCCACCAACAATGCTTTGGCTCCACTAGTTTCTATTGTTTCTTCCTCCTTGATGGGTACAAGCATCTGTTTAATCCCATCCTTGACAAACTTGTAACAGTTTGTCTTTCCATCATGAACCACCTTTCTGTCATACTACCATGGTATTCCTAGCAATATGTGACACACATCCATAGGCATACTATCACAAATAACCTTATCCCTGTATTTGCCAATATGGAACTCAACTTCACACTATTCATCAACCAACAATTGATGGCCTTTCTGCAACCAGGACACCTTATAGGGAGTGGGGTGCTTCAACTGTTTCAAACCCAACTTCTCCACCATCTTTGTGGTAATTGGATTATCTGTGCTCCCACTGTCGATAACCAGCTTGCAACATTTTCTGTGTGACTTACAGACTGTCCGAAATAATGCCTTTCATTGGGTTTGGTCAACTATCTCCTTTGCTAGTTTCAGCAGCACCTTATTCAAAATTAAGGCCTCCCCTATCTCTGGCACATTCTCTACCTCCTAGGGTGGTGTCTCTGCTTCCTTTGGCTGTGAAACATACGCTTCTCTTTGGCCAGCATGTTCTCCTTCAGGACACTCAAAGGATCTGTGCCCCCACTTGTGGCACTTGTAGCACTGGTAGGCAGCTCCTTTGCCTCTGCCATTTCCCCTTCCTCTCTAATATGGCCTTCCTCCTCTAGTGCTACCTTCTTTTCTTGTTGTCCCTGAGGTCTTTAAACTTTTTCCCTCTTCACTGTTGTTGGCAGCTCTTCCTCTGCCAAAGGATTGTCCATTCCCTCTACAAGTTCCTCGTCCTCTTCTGGCATTCTGCTTTCCTGTGATCTTCTCTTCATCCTTTAAGGCACTCTGGTATTCTTCCTCTATGTTCTTCGAAGAAAGAATACTTATCTCATCCAATATCTCTAGCCTTAGGCCATTCACAAACCTTGTTGTCTTTTCCGGAGTGTCTTTAGTATAACTAGCTCTCAAATTCACCCGATAGAATTCTTCAGTATATTCTTTCACCATCATTCCTCTCTGCTTCAAATTATATACCTGTCGATGCAGATTAATCTGGTAATATTTGGGCAAAAACCTGCCCTTCATCTTGGCGACCATTCTAGGCCACTTTCTAATTGGTGATTTATTCATCCTTCTTCTCTCTGCTTGGACACTATCCCACCATAATGCCGCATGTCCTTTTAGCTTGGTAGCAGTGAATTTAACTATACTATCTGGTGAGCTCCGGTATTGTAGCAATAATGCTACAACTCCTGGGGCTTCCTGCCTCTCATTTTATCAACCCGGTAGTTCGTACAAACTTGGAAGCGACGGTGTTGTATGCACAAGTACTAGCTCTTGTCGCAGCTATCACTTGGTCAGCTGGCACAAGTCCGCTAGGGCTTAAGCCAACTTCTATGGGCTTACAGAAGAAGCTCTATCA
Source organism: Pinus taeda (assembly GCA_000404065.3). Taxonomy (NCBI): domain Eukaryota; kingdom Viridiplantae; phylum Streptophyta; class Pinopsida; order Pinales; family Pinaceae; genus Pinus; species Pinus taeda. Next base: position 104,095 of record APFE030752299.1, read on the forward strand.
ATGATGGATGAAAGCTAGCTCAAAGAAGACTAATCTACTTTGACAACAATGAACTGAAAGCAAATCAAAGTATGTAAACCTAGGAAACCCTAATTTAACTAGTCTAGCCTCTATAATGCAAATGACGTGAAGGAAACTTCTACCAATGCTGCTACTATCTCTAATAAGTGAAAATGCATGGATCTAAACTACTTACATCATAAAAGACATGTTTTTTGTATTTTTCCTTTAAGTGGGTGGAATGCTTATGATTGTGTGCTAATTGGGGTTTGGTTGTGCAGATGGGATGGAGAAGGAAGGAAAGCGTGGAACAGGTTGGGGAGGCTAGGAGAGGTCCCTAGGGATCCTTAG
>APFE030752319.1:0-19053 GCA_000404065.3 Pinus taeda
TATTCCAAGGATAACCCATAAAGATAGTGGAAGCATTTTCATTTAGTGGTTCGTATTGAAGTAATTAAAATCTTTCCCATTTTCTAAATTGTGAGGCGTGCATTTTCAATAGGAGTTGCTATAATCTCTTTGTGTTTCATTAAATTTTTACATGATTTTCTATTCTCTTCAGAATGTGAGATTAATGAGTAAATATCTATTCTTAATAGCTTAATTTGGTTAAATATTAAATTTAATAAAATTTAAAGTTTAGATAAGTTAAGTTAATTATGTTGGTTTTTAATATTTTAAGAGAATTTGGTTAATATAAATTTTGAATCATTTTTTTCTCCTCTATCTTTAACTAAATTAAATATAAAAATTAAAGTTTAGACAAATTAAACATATTTAATTTAAACTATCACAAAAAAATAAACCATATAAATGAAATCACAATTTCAACCATTCATAAATATTATAGAAGTGCTTATAATTTGCCCAAAATAATGAACATTTGTTATTTTATTATATGGTTCAAACATGTGAATAGGTAATGGTCTATTATGTTTTAATTTAATATTAGACAACATTCAAAATTAATTTTGGTTCATCTCTTTTATTTTCTATATATAAATATCATTTTACCTATTAAATATAATAGACACCAAATTGTTGCATGAGATCCCCTTGTTTGTGGGACACTAAGTCTATGAAGTCATACATACTCTACTCCTATTACATGATCTTCTCCAAATTTTCTTTATACTGGGGAAACATCTTGCATTTGTGAAGATCATCATATAGATAATTTGAATAGAAATTTCCACGCTAACCGTTTTTCATCTATAAATGCAAGTTTCAAAAAAGGCGAAAGGTTAAAAATCATCCATGGTAGAGTTAGTGATGGAATGCTATGTAATGATTTGGATGATATTTTACTTGGCCATTTGTTTGATAAGTTGGAATGAGTTGCTTAAATCATTGGATATTCCTTAAACCATCCTCGTCAAAGGAATATCGTACCTCTAAGCGAATCAATCATCCCTGATAACATTTCACATCGAAAAAGTAAGGTACCACATAGATCTTTCAAATTATGCCTATAGTATAGGTTGTTTTATTACATTCCCATATTTACATTATCTTTCCATTTTACTTAACTTATAGTGTATTTGATTCCCTTGGCACAATAAACAACACATTTGAATAGAGATATATAAATTAACTCCCTAAGGTTTCCATCAAATAATCCCAAAGTTAAGATGAATCATGTCATGACCTTACTATGAATTCTTCTTAACCACCAAATTGCTGAACTAATGTAAATGTTCAATGTGTTTGATCCGTTTTTAATTTTAAAATTTTTTGGTTGGTTGGACATTCAATTTTATAATCTATTTTATTTTCTTGGAACACGAAACAACTCACTTAAATAGAGGTATAAAAATTAACTCCCCAAATGTTCCATCTATTAATGTTATGATAAAAGAGGAACCATACCATAAATATCATCCACGTCATCAAACAAATGTGAATGTTCCATGCATTAGATTTTCTTTTTCATATTTTCATTTATAGTTATTTGTACATTGTATTTCATAAAATTTTATGAACAATACAACATTCCATCCTATGAGATTGGAGAAATTCAATCTGTAACATGAAATTGGAAAACTAATCTAAATATTCAATGTATTTGATTTTTTTTCCTTTTTTGAATTTTAATTGTTTGGATATTGAATTTTATAATGTATTTTATTTTATTAGAAAAATACACAACTCATTTGAATAAAGGAATAGAAATTAATTCTGCAAATGTTCTATGTTAAGTCTCCATAATACTAGTGACTCTGCCATTAATATTATCATTGTGTCTCTTATTATTATTGTTGTTCCCCTATCATCCCCATATTGTTGTTAGTGTGCCCCATAAAAACACACTATTGTTATTGTTATGCCCTTATATTATTATTGTTATGTCAACTTTGATTATATTGTGACCCCTTAGACTCTTATATATAGAAAGGACGTTTTTTCATTTGTATCATGAAATAATTTTCATGATATAATGTAAAGGAGTTCCCTCCTTAAGAGGTTGATTTTGTAGTTGTTGATCTATCTTTTCTTCTATTTTATGAGCTGGTTGGATAACATTTGGTATCAGAGCTTTGGATTCTATGGTTTCATGGAATTTTCGCTATAAATAGTTTTCTATGACATATTCGTAGCTGAAATTAAAACCCATATGAGAAGAAATCTTAATGAACCTCGGGTTCAAATTTCTGATCTCTTCTCATGACAGAAGTTAAGGTTTTTGCAATCTCCCCAAATTACATCCCAAACAAGTGACCATGGGAACATTGTAATATCTTTCTCTCTGAGCATATGATTAAAATTTCATAAGATGTTATAAAAAGAAGACAAAATATAGTTGTATGTGTATCGGTTTCACATATGAAGGTTGAAAAAATGACACATGGCACATCCTACACGTTAACTCTATTAAAAAAGTATATAATCATTTCATCTAGGGATATTTGGCATAACTCTTTCTTGGAAATTCCACCTTCAATTAGGTTGGTGGCACTGAAAATAGGACATAGAGGGCTATCTCAGGTTGTAATTTAAGACCTTGAGGATCTAGAATTTCAGAGATGCAATAGATTTAATATCGATCTCCTATAATGCAAAAAGAAGGTGCGTAGTTTTTTTTTTTTAATTTGCATAAGTTTGGTTTGAAAAATTAGTTTGAAGTGATTCAAAGGGCATGTTGAGGCATACTTGTCATTAATTGATTCCTCGAAGAAAGAAAATGGAAACACCTAGTAAGAAACCTGAAATCTCTACCATGACTCATGAAGAAGAGGAAGAAATGCAACATGATATATCAAAATTATGAGACGAAGTTCAACAATTTTCACTCTCACAAAAAGTAACAGAAGCTTAGATGAATGGATTAAATAAAGGCATGGAAGGTAATATCAATGGCATGGAAGTCAAGAAGAATGACATGGAAGCTAAGATGGATGGCATGGAAGCTAAGATGGATGACATGGATGGTATATAAGCAAATATTAAAGGCAACATGGAAGATATGAAGATAGTTTCGACAAATTTGCTACAATAATTACCTACTAATGGCAAAAGGGTAGTTAAAGAAACTCATGATGAGAAAAAAAGAAATGTTCATCATGATTTCATAGAATATAACGTTGGATTGAAGACCCACCATGTTCCAAAGATGGATATGAGGAAGTTCGATGGCAATGGTCCTGTATTAAATAAAACCCTAATTTTCCCATTTCTAATTTAAAAGCATTAACGATCTATTTAAATAATGTAGAAAAACAGAACAATATATAGAAATATTTCCTATCGTACTCATACATGATATGAAAATAAAATCATGGGAAGTAATTGTCAATGAAAATAAAATTTGCAAATACTCGACTTAACATCAAATGAATAAAATGAAACTCCACAATTTATTTTCTTTTGGTTTAAAATTTTGAATGATCGACTCAAACAAAGCACAACCCCCTTGTCCTCTTCCTTATCTGTGAAAATTCTATGTGGAAAACAACAAAAAGTTTAAATATTCAATGCTCAGGGTTTTAGCCTAAATTCATGGTTCTCTCCATGGGAGTTAGGCCATAGATATTGATGAGCAAAGATGAGAGGTGCTAGTTCAAAAAATCCATTTTACAATAAATGGCAGTGAGAATATCAGTTCAGATGATAAATAAATGAAAAATGTGTATGAATATATTGTAAAAGAATGTTGAAGGGTCAAAATATCCCCCCCTCGTTCCACCCCTTTGTCCCTCTCTCATTATCTCTCTCACTCCCTGTAACTGCCGGTCTCAGCTCTCACTCCTGCTATCTCTCTCTCACGCTTTTTCTTAGCCATTCTCTCTTACTCTTACTATGTCTCTCTCTAACTCTCTCTTTGACATTGTATCCTTTTATATCTCTCTCTATCAATATATAAAACTCACATTCTCTCATACTCTCTCTTTCCTCCTCTCCCTCTCTCTCTTTGTCTCTCACCCTATCTATCTCTCTCTATATCGTGCTCACTCCCTTTCTACTCTCTCTTTTCATCCCCCTCACTCCTCTCTCCTTTCATCCCCCCTCCCTCCTCTCTCTTTCTCTCTTTCCCTCACTTTATCTCCCTCACTATTAATATCCACCTCTCTCATTTTCTCACAATGTTTCTCTTTCTCACTATCAAAATGTCTCTTTCGCATACTCTCTCTAAAATTATATCCTCCTCACTCTCCCTCTGTAAAAATCTTCCCCTCTCTCACCCTCTCTAATTTTCCCACTCTCTCTTGCTGGATCCCTCTCTCATTCCCCCTCCCCCTCATCTCTTATTCCCTCTCTCTCCCTCTCTCTCTCCTTCTCTCTCTTTCTCTCCCTCTCTTGCTATATCTCTATACCTCAATATCTATCTTTTTTTTTCTCTCTCTTTCTCATTCTCTCTCCTTATCTCACTCTCACTACCTCTCTTTCCTTCCTCTCAAACTTTCACTATTCATTTCCCACTCTCTCATTTCCCTCTCTTTCCCTTTGCTCCTCGCTCACTCTCCCTCTCTCTCCTACTCTCTCCATTTGTCTCTCTCAGTCTCTCTCTCTCTATCCCCCCCTCTCCCAATATCTCCCCATTATCTCTCCCCCATTTTACCTCTGAATACTCCTTCCCTCTTTCCTTTTGCTCGTCTCTCTGTCTCACCCCCTCTCTCTTTTCATTTCTCATCCTCTTCCTCATTCTTTCTCCCCCTTGACTCTCTTCCTCTCTTAACATCTGCCTAAGTCTCCCTATATCTCTCTCTATGTCACCATCACTCCCTCCCTCCTTTCCTCCCTCCCTCACATAATCCTAAGCCTAAAAATTAAATCTTAAATCTAATTTATAAACTTGACTTCACTTAACATTACTTAGCATTAAGTGAAATGAGTCCTTTTAAACAACATATATGGTCATAATATATAATTTTATAGACATTATAAACTTGAAATCCATTTTACAACATTAATAAAAGAATTACACCCAATTATGCTATTTAAAGTGCAATTTAAAAAACTAAAATTAAAAATATACATTCTAGCATTTTTTATTGATAATACATTGTAACATGAATATTTTTTTATAAAATAGTAACTATGAAGTAATTAAATACAAGTGAAATAAATATACGTTTCCATACTAATTACAATAATAATTTAATATTAATTTACACCAAAAATATATATTTGAAAATAAACACAATTGAATGTTATTGAGTAAAGTTTTATACTGAAGAAGAAATAAATAAATATATAATTATAACAAATAAGAATTTAATATAATCGAAATTAAATGTAATTTTAATATATATGAAAGAGGCGATCAGAGAATTTTAGATTTTTTCGATAAAACATTTCATATTAAAAAGACGAGATTTACAAAACGACTTCATTCTAGGAGGCCGAGATTAACAAAATGAGATCCCACCAAAACGAAATCCTGAAGAAAGTAACATTGATGAACGACATTGTATAAATGTTAGGACTAGGGTTTTGATGGATTCAGAGAGTGGAGCAGAACATTTAATAACAGTAAGTAATAACAAATGTACCTCGAACTAAATGGGTTTCACGGTGAACAAGGCGTGTTGAAATATAGTAACATACTTAAACGTTGAACTGAAATCAAGAATTATGGTATGAAATATAATCAGAATAGATAAAAATAAATTGAAATCAAGAAATGTTTGTTGGTCACCTAAAATTAAAAATCTATTTATGATAGAGATGCTTTGAACTTGTAGAAATAATTTACCTACCTTTAATTGGAGAACAAAACAACCATATAAATTGGAGAACAAAACAACTATATATTGGAAGAGCAGAACCCCATATTTGCGTGCTGCCACGTCAGAATTTGAAAATCCATCGAATTTTTGAATTCGCTTGAGCAACGAATTCGATGCACACACCGCAGCACAGAATGGACAAAGATCATCCTGAAAACACAGATGCACACACTTTAATGGTTGTATGAGATATGTAATGGCTCTGTGAGCATTTACGGTTTTCAACCTCCTTTCTATGCCTTTTAAGGTTATAAGGCAAGCTCATCAACTTTTATTTTTTTGAGTTTTTTGGTTTTATTATAAGGACAAGATTATCACCTTTTGTGCTTTCTTGATTTCCTAGTGTTTCTTCTTATCCTTGAATTTATGTTAATTTAATGAGAGGGTTTTTTATTACTTGCAACATGATGATGGGGGCAATAGTAGTGACGTTTGGTCAAGCATGGTGCTTGTGGCTTTACGTGCTCAAACTAGGTTTCAACTAAGTATTAAGATGGGAAATATTACTTATTGTAACCACTTCAAGGAGGTTTTACGATGGTCAGGTTTATCGAGTACAGGGCAAGTCTAGAATGATTCCAAGTTTGTCCAACAAAAGAACACCTTTAACACTTTTACAAGAATTTTCCCTTTTGATTTACAACACTAGGTAGTAGAAAAAATAGTGCTCTTGCTCACTTGCAACGCACTAGACAAACAATGAGATGTGCTAGGGTGACTTCTGCATAGAGGGGTATGTCAATTATTTATACATCACTAAGCCAAATTCCCTATTTACATATTGTTTTCATCAACTATGTGATTCTTTATGGGGATTAGGAACTACCATATACACTAGTCTTTACCTTATTCTTAATTTACCATGGACATTAGCTCTTTCATTTTATTTGATCAACATTAAGATTATTTACAGTTTTTTTTTTAGTCCTCAATATATTTTATGGTGATGGGGCCAATTTTGTTAGATGGTGGACTCGAATTCATAGGTTGGTATAGCAACATTAGGTTCTCCTTGTCTTGGAAGGACCTCAACTTTTTGGTGGTTTGATCGAGGGTTAGGTGTGCCTATGTAGAGAGAGGGCATGATTAAACTCTTAGCTTGTGAATGTTAGCCCTCATCCCATGTATAGGTATAGGAGGTACATATTTGGGTTCTAGGGGTATTCTATCCCAATATATTGATTCTTATTGTTATTGAAATAGTTTTTTGGTTTGTAGGAAATATTGTCATATATCTTGGAGTGAAATGCCTCATCAACGAGGTAGAGCTAGAAGTGGAATTCTAGAGAGGGGTCAATAGAAAAGGCACCTTGTGGGAGATTCAGGCCATAGCAAGGCCCTAGACCACAATCTAGCCTATACACTTGGAATCAAGGACTTAGTTCCTCTCAAGGAAATTGGCTATCTTTTTTGGTAATTACATAGTGGCTAATAAATATGGTATGAGTGAGGATGGTAGGATTTTGGAAAATTCTGTAAATCGATGTAATATTATGATATAATGCACGTTCTTAGATTAAAAAAAAGAAAAAGAAAAAGGCATCTATAGCCATGCAAGAGAGATCACTAGTTTTTACAGAATGATACATATAGAAAATTTTAATGACTAAACAACTCAATGGAATGATAGAAATAGGGCGCTAAATTTGGTACAAACATTCATCAGATTAGAGAATGATAAGAAAATAAATGATGAAATGCTTTTATCATATTTTACTTGTAATTTGTCTTAGTATAAAGAAACATTCATAAGTATTTATATATATATGTGTGTGTGTGTGTGTGTGTGCCCAGATTCACCGATTATCTGTACTTTAGAGTTAGATTGGTACAACATATATGAAGAAAGATGAATTCTCAATATATAATATATATTTGCAAAAAAAAATCATATATATATTTCTATAAAGGTAATGAATACAATTGGATTAAAATTTTAAAATAAATTTTAATGAATACATGATAATTTAAATACAATTTCTACAATTACATTAAATTTACGATAAAAATTATAAATTAAATTTAGGTTTTTAAGAAATTTTTATTTAAATAATGCTTGAGAATAAACATGTTTTTTCTAAGCTTATAAAAAAAGACACTAAAAAAGAATGAAATTTGAGCTCAACATGTTAAGAAACCAAGATGTCGACTAACAAACATCTATCATATATAAGAACCAACAAATTTCTAGTTTCATTTATGAAGTTATAAATCATTGAAGTATGGATAAATGCAACAATAAGAGGAGAGGATATTAACAACCTTTCAATTTTTTTTATAAAAACATCCCAAAAGATAATACGAATAAATGGAATCACCTATTAAATTGTATTGTTTGAATGACTGGTGCTCTAAATCCCTGCATAAGGGATATGTGTAGGTATTATGACCGTTTATGTCTTTGTGTGAAACATATTTTGTCTATCCTTTAGCTATATACGATATGATTTCATTCCATGAATTGTAACACTAATGCGTACAATTTCATATTCATATAGGTATGGACAAAAAGAAGATATACTATCACTGAAAATGTAGAAGATCCTCGCTGAGATATAGAGAAGCTATTAAAAATTATTTGGTGAGCTAGTAACTTGTTAACTAGTTCTTTCATGTCTACTACTATCCTTCAATTAACAAGAATAATGAAAAAGACAATTTTATGAGTGGTGCCAAATTTCTGGGAAACTGTAGATCTTTGAACTCAGTAGCCATTAATTATTTATCATTACAAGATATCCACCAAATAGCAACAAACGTTGTATAGGGAGAGAGTATTCCAATCATATATATATTTATATATCTATATATATCTATATTAGATAAAACTATAGAGGGATGACTAGAAAGGAAAGATGCATCTTGGTCTAGATTGTGCAATGTAGGGATTCTTTGAGGTAATAAAATTTAATTGTTACTCTGTTGTTTAAACTAGCCATGAATCTAGTGTAGTCGAAATATCAACATTAAAATTAAATTGAAACCCTCTTTATAAAGGATGAATTTTATGTTCAAATATATTTATATTAGTACAAAATAATATAATACCAAACAAAATATTTTATTTTGCGCCTCTTCTCTGAAACAATCAACATCTACATTTCCAATGTTTTTGATGAATCTCAGGTAAAGAAAATATTTTATTAGTTATTTATGTTGTTATTTGAACTATAATTTTGATCATCTAGTTCAATCCAAAGGTCATGAAAATTGAAGGAATTATATTTTTAAATTTTATCAAGGTCGCTGAAAACTAAACAATATTATCTAAAATTTCGTAATAGTTTTTTCATTTTGATCACCGTTTAATGCAGAAAAGAAATATGAGGAACATTACTTTCTATGTATCAGGATTCTTTGTATTATTTATATGACTTTATTTGATTTACAATTATATTCAACACCCTTAACATTATCATGTTATATAAATTAATTTTCAATGTTAGAAGACATCAATTCATTCTTCATAAAGATCCATACTTTCCTTATAATACATGTGCTATAAAAACTATCATGCATCCATCTTAAATTCAAACCTATTAAGCGAATAAAGTGAAAATATCTTTCAAGTTGCAAATCTTTCTTTAATTTTTTCAACCACAAAAGAGGTTTGCATGTTGAAATATTTGATCCCTCTTAGTACTTGATAGATCTAGGTTGGTTCACCTCCATAGTGTTATCTATAAAGCTTTTGTGGAAAGAAAATACAACAAAGTTGTTCAAAAAACCAAATTCCAAAACCAATGTTAAATTTCGACAACAAACTCTTAGTGGAAAGGGAATCGATATCATTAACAAATATTTGTAATATTTTAATTTAAAATATTTAAATAAATATCACTCAACATCAAATATTCAAGGGTTCTTTAGAAAAATAGCCTAAATATGTTTCCCAGTACAATTGAGGAAAAAATAAATAACTAGAACATGATTCGTTCAAATATTCCTCCACAGACTCACACATGTTCAATGAGATAATTATACTAAAAATAAACCAAATGAAAAAGTCATTTAAAATAAATAAGTTTCTCACAAAATATTCACACAATATTCATTTCATGGTGTATAAGCATATATATGATCTACAAAATCATTAACCAAGTTAGACAATCGACTTTTCGAATACTCATACATATTGAACAACATAGATTTACATAAAATAGATAAAATGACGAAACAAGGTGAAATTAAAAACATCATTTATAAACAAAAAAATAAATAAAACCCCATTTCTCCCTTTCTAATTTTAAATTATTAACGATCAATTTAAACAAAGTGAAACGAGACTATAATATATAGAAAAAATTCCTATCATACTTATACATTTTATGAAAATAAAATCATAGGAAGTAATTCACAATAAAAATAAATTCCACAAACTAAGACTTAAAGACAAATGAATCAATTGAAACCCCACATTTTTTTCTTCTAATTTAAAATTTACAATAATCGATTGAAACAAATTAGAACCCACTTATCCCCTTCCTTATAGGTAAAACTTAAATGTGAAAAACAAAAAAAATATTTAAAGCTGCAAAAAGCCCAAACTTTAACCTTACACTGGAATGCTTTGAGGATAAATTCATGGTTCTCTCCCAAAAGGATCATGTTTCGTAGACAATGAAATTAAAAACACCATTATTTATAAACAAATAAATTAAATAAAACCTTATTTTTCCCATTCATAATTTAATTTAAAATCATTAACGATCTATTTAAAAAATGTAGGAAAATGTAATATATACAAACATTTACTATCTTACTCATACATGATATGAAAATAAAATCATGGGAAGTAATTCTCAATGAAAATAAAATCTATAAATACTCAACTTAACATCAAATAAATAAAATGAAACCCCATATTTGCCTTTCTTTACAATGTAAAAGAATAATATAATATATAGAAACACTTCCTATAGTACTCATACATGATATAAAAATAAAATCATGGGAAGTAGTTCTCAATGAAAATAAAATCTACAATTACTGGACTTAACATGAAATGAATAAAATGAAACCCCATAATTTCTTTTCTTTTGGTTTAAAATTTTCAATGATTGCCTCAAACAAAGTGCAACCCCCTTGTCCTCTTCCTTATCTATGTAAATTCTATGTGGAAAACAACAAAAGTTTAAAATTCAACACTCAAGGTTTTTGCATAAATTCATGGTCCTCTCCATGGGAGTTAGGCCATAGAGATTCATGAGCAGAGATGAGAGGTGCTAGTTCAAAAAATCTATTTTGCAATAAATGACAATGAGAATATCACTTCAGATGATAAATGAATGAAAATGTGTATGAATATATTGTGAAAGAATGTTGAAGGGTCAAAATAGGCCCTCCCTCATTCCCACCCTTTTGACCCTCTCTCTTTATCTCTCTCACTTTCTATAACTCTTACTCTTAGCTCTCACTCCTGCGATCTCTCTCTCACACTATTTATCAGTCATTCTCTCTGACTCTTACTATGTCTCTCTTTGACTCTCTCTATAACATTGTATCCTTCTCTATCTCTCTCTATCTCTTGATCACTCCCTTTCTACTTCCTCCTCCCTTCCCCCCCTATCTCCTCTTTCTTGCAATCCATCCCTCTCCCCTCTCTCTTTCTCTCTTTCCCTCATTTATCTCCCTTTCTCTTGATATCCACCTCTCTCATTTTCTCCCAATATTGCTCTTTCTCACTTTCAAAATGTCTCTTTTGCGTACTCTCTCTCACCTTCTATCCCCCTCACTCTCCCCCTGTACAACTCTTCCCCTCTCTCCATCTCTCATTCCCCCTCCCCCTCATCTCTTATCCCCTCTCTCTGCTTCACTCTCTTGGTCTCCCTCTCTCCCTATATCTCTCTACCTCACTCTGTCTCTTTTTCTCTCTCTCTCATTGTCTCTCCCTTTCTCTCTTCTTGTCTCACTCTCACTACCTCTCCTTCCCCCCTCTCCCACTTTCAGTATTTATTTCCCTCTCTCTCCTTGCCTTCTCTTTCTTCCTCCTCTTCGCTCACTCTCCCTCTCTCTCCTACTCTCCAGTTTTCTCTCCCAGTCTCTCTCTCTCTACCCCCCCTCTCTCTCAATATCTCCCTAGTCTCTCTCTCATGTTTTACCTCTAAATACTCCGTCCCTCTTTCCTTTTATTCCACTCTCTCTCCCCCTCTCTCTTTCCATTTCTCATCCTCTTTCTCATTCTCTCTCCCCCTTGAGTCTCTCCCTCTCCTCTCTCCCTCTATTAACATGTGTCTAAGTCTCCCTTTATCTCTCTCTATGTCACCATTACACCCTTCTTCCTTTCCTCCCTACCTCGTATAATCCTAAGCCTAAAACATAAATCTTAAATCTAATTTATAAACTTGACTTCACTTATCATTACTTAGCATTAAGTGAAACTAGTTCTTTTAATGAGCATATATGGTCATAATATACAATTTTATAGACATTATAAACTTGAAATCCATTTTACAATATTAATAAAAGAATTATACCCCATTATACTATTTAAAGTGCAATTTGTAAAACTAAAACTAAAAATATACATTCTAGCAATTTTTATAAATAATACATTGTAACACGAATATTTTTTATAAAATAATAACTATGCAATAATTAAATATGCGTGAAATAAATATAAATTTCCATACTAAAATACAATAATAAATTAATATTACCTTACACCAAGAATATATATTTGATCATAAACACAATTGAATGCCCTTGAATAAGATTTTATAATGAAGAAGAAATAATTAGATATCTAATTATAACAAATAAAAATGTAATCATAATCACAATTAAATGCATTTTTAATATATATAAAAGAGACCATAAGAGAATTTTAGATATTTTTCGATAAAACATTTCTAGTTAAAAAAAGAGATTAACCAAACTGCCTCATTCTATGAGGCCGAGATTAACAAAACGAAATCCCACCAAAACGAAATCCGGAAGAAATTAACATTAATGAATGACATTGTCTAAATGAAAGGACTATAGTTTTGATGGATTGAGAGAGTGTAGCAGAACAATGAATAAGAATGAGTAATAAAAAAATGTACTTCGAATTAAATGGTTTTTAAAATTTAGTTGTTTTTGTTAAAGTATTTAAGAATATAATAGGATTTTGCTTTTTAAATTTAACTGTTGATTTTTTGTTTTTTTTTTTCAGGTTTCAAGAATTTAATTAATATGTCTTTAATTCAACATTGGATTTGGTTTAGCATTCATGAATGCAAATTATATTCTTGTTTCTAAATAAGTGGTTATCTTTTTGCTTTTATAAGATTTTAAGAATGTAATTAATAATTGGATGTGTTTAAGAAGTCACAACTGTTATCTTTTTGCTTTTTTGAACTTTCTAAATTTAGTCCTCATGTGTTTAAGAGCTGACAAGGATATGGATATGCTTTAGTCGTCATGCTTTTTAGTAATACTTGTTATCACAAATTATAAGATATATATTTTGATGCAAAACCTTTTAACTAGAAAAAGCCTACAAACATGGAAATAAATAATCATTACTCATAAACTAATTGTAAAATCTTTAATTAAAAAAAAAAATTGAAAAGATAATCATATTACTATTTAATATCTTCTATTTTTAAAAATATAAAGATAATTTTATTAGTTTTATGATTTCATTATCTTTACACATTTAAAATATAATATTATAAAAAATATATATTATATTTTATTAATATTTAAAAAACAAACTTATATAAAATATTTTAATTTTAAATCGTTATATATCCACTATATCATTATATATATATATAAAATAAAATCTAGAATTTTAATAAAAAGTGTCCCTACTAAATAATATACTTGATAAAACAAAAAAATCTAAAATTTCAACAAAAGTAACCAACGGATGAAGAGATGGGGTGTTGGCATCCTATCAAATAGTAAACTGATGTCTTTTTACCATATTAAACTCATGAATTTAAATCAATTTCTTATTTGTTCGTCACGCTTTTGTTGGAGTTTATCCAAGTCAGAATATTTGACCGTTATCAACCATTTAAGATTTCAAGATTGACATCGAGAATAGGAGCACGAAAGAAGGATGCCTCACTGTATATATAATTATGTTCCAATTTCCTTAACGTGTATTGCGCTTTTCTCCCTTCTTCTCTCACGGAGTGGTTGTCTGGTGTGCTAGGGTCGTTTTTGTCTCTGTTTCAGTTCATGTGTGGCTTCACCTTTGTGCCTGAGTTGTGTATGTTATTTTTGTTTTATTTTCGAATTTAACGCTAGAGTGAGAAAGAGAGTAGAGAGGATTCTTCCTTAATTCCACGTAGTTTGATCTATAACGGGAACTGGTTAAACACAACCTCCCTTCCTATTTTGAATTAGTAGATTAGGTGAGAGATGTGGTCGTTATTTTGATATTTTGATTTGGAGTCTTTAATAACTAATTTGTGGTTTTGATTTTAGTTTTTGTCAATTAATATTGTTTTGTTTGTTTTTTTTACTGTCACCTTGGTAAGAGAAAGGAAAAAGTGCAAAGGGCTTAGCTAAAGATCGAGCGACTACCGTTATGAAGCGAAAGGATTAAGGTACCTTCGCCGAATAATCTCTCGATTTAATAATTCTCTATATTTACTTCTTCGTGGAGTAATCTTTGGATTAATGGTGTTTAATGTTTGCTTCATTTGATTAAGATTAGAGTAGAGAGGATTAATACGTCTGAGAGCGAGAAAGAAATGAATAGAAGTGGGAAAGAACAGACCAGAGACGATCATTCATGCATTCCATGTCAATCTTTAAAGTAACAATCTCTGGATTAATGTTGTCTTAAATGTTGTCTTAATTTTCTTGATATCAGAGTAGCCAGAAAGAACAGAGTCGTTTGATCTTCAAAGTAATAATCTCCTGATTAATGTTGTTTAATGTTGGGTTATTTTGCTTAAGATCAGAATACAGTGGATTACTGCGCTTTAGAGCGAGAAGAAACAGAGCAAAGACGATCATTCCCGAATTCCATGTCGTTCAATATTTAATGTAATAATCTCTGGATTAATATTGTTTAATGTTTTCTTAATTTGTTAAAGATCAGAGTATAGAGGATTATTCCTCAATTCCATGTCGTTCCATATTTAAATAATAATTTGTGGATTAATGTTGTTTAATGTTTGCTTAATTTGCTTAAGATCAGAGTACAGACGATTACTATGCCTGAGAGTGAGAAAGAACAGAGCAGAGAGGATAATTCCTGAATTCCATGTCGTTAGATCTTTAAAGTAATAATCTCTGGATTAATATTCTTTTTTTGTTTTCTTAATTTGCTTAAGATCATAGTAGAGAGGATTACTATGCCTTACGGCTGAGAAAGAACAGAGCAGAGAGGATTATTCTTGAATTCCATGTCGTTCGATCTTTAAAGCAATAATATGTGGCTTAATGTTGTTTAATGTTTGCTTAAGATCAGAGTAGAGAGAATTACTATGCCTGAGATCAAGAAAGAACAGAGCAGAAAGGATCATTCCTGAACTCCATGTCGTTCGATATTTAAAGCAATAATCTTTGGATTAATATTGTTTAATGTTTTCTTAGTTTGCTGAAGATCAGAGTAGAGAGGATTACTACGCCTGGGAGGGAGAAAGAATAGAGCAGAGAGGATTATTCCTCAATTCCCTGTCATTCGATCTTTAAATAATAATCTCTGGATTAATGTTGTCTAATGTTTGCTTAAGATCAGAGTAGAGAGGATTACTATGCCTGAGAGCGAAAAGAGCAGAGCATAGAGGATCATTCCTGAATTCCATGTCGTCCGATCTTTAAAGTCATGTGGTATGGTTTTAGTAAATACCGCTATGGCGCTTAAGGTACCTTACAACAACTTTTTAATTCTTTGAGGAGTGTTATCTGTGGATTCGCTTAATAGTAAAGAAGAGCAGAGAGGATCATCATGCTTGTGAGCGAGAAAGAGCAGAGCATAGCAGAGGTTGAATTCCATGTAGTTTGATCTTTAAAGAAAACTGATTAAACAAAATTTCGATTCCCCTTTTGGATCAAGCGGTCAGGGTATGTGGTATTGTTTTAGTCTCATTAATTCATTCGTTAATTAATATATTTATCATTTTAGTATCATTGTCTGTTTTTTTGGGCTGTTTTTCTTTCTTTCTTCATTCTGTTGAGATAAAGAGTATAGAGGTCTGAGCGAAAGGCAGAGTGAATACCGCTATGCAGCCAGAGGCTTAAACATTCTTTACAATGACTTCGGAATATTTATCTATTTGTAATTCTTCAACGAGTTATCTCGAAATTAATGTTGTTTAATATTTGTTGAATTAGCTTAAGGGCAGAGCAGACACGATCATTACGCCTTAGACCAC
Source organism: Pinus taeda (assembly GCA_000404065.3). Taxonomy (NCBI): domain Eukaryota; kingdom Viridiplantae; phylum Streptophyta; class Pinopsida; order Pinales; family Pinaceae; genus Pinus; species Pinus taeda. Next base: position 16,163 of record APFE030752319.1, read on the forward strand.
AGTAGAGAGGATCATTCATGAATTGCATGCCCTTCGATCTTTAAAGCAGAGTGGAAAGGGCTGAGCGAAAGACAGAATGGAAAGGGCTGAGCGAAAGACAGAATGGATACTGTTATGGAGGCAAATGCTAAAGGTACCTTGAAACATCTCAATATTTCCTTATTTCTACTTTTTATTAGACTTATGATTTATGATATTTAATTTGATTAAGAGATTCCGAATTTTCGGAAATAAATAAATGCATGCATGCTGGACTATTCTATATTTCGAGATTTTTGGATTCATGATGTTTAATTGGTATAAATGAAATTAACTTTTTTTTCGGTGAAAATAATTTTTTACGAATAACTCGTAACTTCTAGTTATGATAGTTTGCTTCACTGTATTTAAAAATTTGAATGAAAGTTTATGCAGTTTTCAACTAAGTAGATTATAAGATAACCAAACAATATCAATATAAAACAAAACAAAAAAAATGAATAAATGATTGCTAGTCTTAATTTGAGGACACAATGTTAACATAATATTTTCTTATATTGTTGAAATTTAAGAAATATTTCTAATTTTGTTGACACTGTTGAAATTCTAGAAATATTGCTAATTTTGTTGATGGAGTGTTTCAATCCAAACCATATTGATTATTATATTATTGATGTGTGTTGGAATTCAAGAAACACAACACTCAGGGCTTACAAATTTCCGGTAGATTATGGTTGAGTTCAAGAGAACTATAAAATCTATTCCTCAAGGTCATGAGAATTATAGAGAGAGGGGAGGAGTAAAAAATTGTTTAATTCTTTCGGATTCTCACCTCCACTGTTGTAAGAAAAATTTCCAGAAATTTCCTTCATTCTTGGAGGCAGACAACATGTCTACATTTTGCTGCAGCCACAATCTTTCCCACGCTCAGGATGATCGCGAGTTAAGCATGTCATTTCTCTCAATTTGAATTATTTTAACATTCTTAAGCAAAGCTTGTCCTTCAATCTTTGTTTTAAAGTTTTGTTTATAATTTTTTTTCTGCACCTATGCATAGCATTTATAGATAATTTTGTTCGCACAGATCACTTCTTTGGAAGTATTGTTTATAATTATTTTTCTGCAACTATGGATAACATTTATTTTTGTATAGTTTTGTTCATACATTTTAAATTCTGAGCAATTTTTTATATTTTTAGTTTCCCATTATACCTTTGTTCACACATTTGAAATTATGAGAAATTTTGTATCAATATCCATCTCTCATCACAAACAGTTACAATTAGTCCTCACAACAAAGGCTAAATGGTTACAATTTCGAAACAGGATAGAGGCGGCTGGGGTAAGGGTCAGTGAGGAGGAGGCGAGTGCAGTAATGGTGAGGGTGAGGATGAGGAGGGAGAGGGAACGCGAAGGCAGAGGAGGTGGGGTAGGAGAAGGGGAGGAGGTAGAGGAGAGGGTGGGGGTAGGACGGAGAGGGTTGGGGATGTGGCGAGGGGTGGCAGGTTAGAGGAGGGGGAAGAGGCAGAGGAAGAGGATGCAAGTGGGAGGAGGTAGCGGGAGCGAGGAGGAGGAGGAGGAGGTAAAGGAGCAGTGGAGCCACGGGAGGCATGCAGAGGAGGTTGCGAAGCGGTCGGGGAGGAGGTGGTGGAGGAAGCAGTGTGGGGAGGAGGCAGAGGAAGGGGGGTTGAAGATGGGGGAGGCGGAGGATTGGGGAGGAGGAGGAGGGGTACATATAGATGGGGTGGAGGGCGAATAGGTGTTGTAGAAGGAGGGGTAGAGATGGAAGGGGTAGAGGGGGAATAGCTAGAGGAGGAGGAAGGGGAGGGTGAGGCAGAGTCGGAGGGTGGGGCGAAGAGGGAGGAGTTGGAGGAGGTACAAAGAAGCAGAGGAGGAGGAGGAGGGGGAGGTGAAGGAGGAGTGGGAGAAGGGCTAAGAGGTGAAAGAGCTGGAGGGATAAGAGGTGGAGAAGGAGGTAGAGTGTGGTCGGGAGGCAGAGGAGGGGGGATAGACGAGGCATTAGGAGTGACAGAGAAGGGGGAGGGGGACATGAAGGGGGAGGATGCAGAGGGTGGTCGAGGAGTGAGGAGGTGGGGTTGGTGTGGTAGGGTGGTTGGAGGAGGGCTAAGGGGAGGAAGAGGTGGAGCAGGAAGAGGCGAATGAGGAGGGATAGGTGGACGCGGGGGAGGTTAAGGAAGAGGAGGTCTGGGGACGGGGGGGGAGGAGGAGTGGTAGGAGGGGGAATTGGTGGCAGAAGAGGAGGTGGAGGAGGAGGTGGTGGAGGATGGGGAAGAAGGGGGGAAGGGGCGGGATGAGGTGGAAGAGGGAAGGGTGGAAGGTGGAGGAGGAGGGGGAGGAAGAGGTCGAGATTAAAGAGGCTGAGGTGGGGGAGAAGTTGAGGGAGGAGAGAGGCACCAGAGGATGAAGAGTGGAGGGGCAGGGGGGTGGAATCAATGGTGGAGGTGGAGGTATAGGATGAGGGGGAAGAGGAATGGGGATTGAGAATGAGGAGGAGGTGGTGGCAAAGGCTGAAGCAGAATGTAAGAAGAGTAGGAAGAGGAGGAAGAGGGGAAGGAGGCGTATGTGAAGAAGAAGAGGAATGGGGAAATAGGAATATGGGTAGGGAAGAGGGATGAGGCAGAGGTGAAGGCAAAGAGGAATAGAGGAAGAATGGCGACAAAGGAGGAGGAGGAGAAATGAGGGAGAAATGGGGGATGAGGAATAAGGGTAGAGAAATATGAATGGGAGTAGAGGAGTGGTGGAGGTAGATGAAGGAGGAGGAGGTTGTGGAGGATTAGGGGAGGAGGAGGAGATGGAGGAGGTGGGGGAGAGGAGGTGGTGAAGGAATCGATGTGGGGAGGAGTCAAAGGAAGAGGGTTTGACGAGGTGGAAGAGGCAGAGGAGGATTGGGC
>APFE030752323.1:0-10840 GCA_000404065.3 Pinus taeda
TTTTTGCTCTGCAAAGCTGTGTGTTCAACCTTTACTAGCTAGATTCATCTGTGCAGGTTTTCTAACACATTTACACTTACTGGTACCATACCTGAATCGTTGGGTGATATGCCAAATCTGGAATTCCTTGATCTGTCAAATAATCAACTAAAGGGAACAATTCCGGAGAAGATGGTTCAACTGAAGGGTCTGAGTGAGTTGAATTTGAGCTTCGACCGTCTGTGTGGCATGATTCCACGAGGGGAACTGTTGGATTCATTCCCTACTTCTACATATAGCCACAATGCCTGTCTCTGTGGTTCGCCTCTTCCTCCTTGACGTTCAGCTTGAAGGGCGCATGGATTAGTCTGCATTCCAAAATTTGAGATTGTATAATGAGATTCATTACTAAATAAGGCTGCCATTATCACAGCGATCTTGTTTTCAATTTAGGGAATGCTGTCTTTTATTTTATTCTGATATTTTATTAATTAAAATAATGTGTATTTTAAGCAAATACTATTTCGTTGCGCTGGGTACGAAAATATTAAGCGGCTAGTTTTTGTAGCGTTTAGTTTTTATGATGGTGATTATTCATTTAAATTTTATTTGATATTTTGGGCGTGGGAGCTAGTTATAAAGAATAATATTTATTCATTAGATACAAATTTATCTTATTCCTATATATAGTTATCAATCACAAATAAAAAAAAAAGGACAAGACTATAAAAAAATAATAAGACATAACAAATTTATATATGTATATATTGAGATAAGTACATATATTCTTGTATTCCGAATCTGTCATAAAACTATTGCTTTACTCTAAAGCTATGATGTATCCATGAAAAGCTATAAACAAATTCCAAAACTGATACTCTCTTAAAAAAATTATAAGATGTTGCTATGTATGTTTAGTTATGCCCATTGGGAGAAATTTGTGAATAACTTTATTAAACTCTTGGATTTTTTACTAGTGTTAATTTTTTTTGGGAAAGATCAACAATTTCTTACTTTTGTTGCGAAAAGTATAGATATGAGAAAGATAAAAAAGTAAGATATGAGAAAGATGAATCAGTAAATTTACTTGATTTGATCAAAATGTTATGATATCCGGGCATAAATTTGTGATTCTTCAAACTAGTTTTCTATTAAACCAATTTATTACGTTCATGGATTCTTCATAGACATAGATCTTAGAAATATGTAGATACTCAACAAGTTGCAAAAAGAGCTTTATTTCAGAAAAATTACATAATTATTTGTGGAATTTCCAATACTACATGAGAAAAAGAAAGAAATATTGTAATAGAGAAATATAGTCTTCCACCAAAACCTCCCATGGAAGGGGAAAGCTATATAATCCATCAAAGTAGGCCCATTAATTATCTTTTTTTCATGTCCTACCTATCATGAGTAGGTGAGTGTAATGATTAAGCCGTTTAAAGCCACTCTTATGATTCATTTTAATTTTATTTGATATTTTGAGGACTCGAAATAATTTATATAGATTAATATCTATATTATGTGATTTTAAGTTTAAGTCAAGTCAACCTATTATTGTTTTTATTTAGCCTTCAAAATAATTTTAACGTCTATACTACATATACACAATTAAAAATATATATATCAAATTGATAAGAAATATCTATTAAATTAATATATATATATATATAGAGAGAGCAATTCGCTACGCAATTTGGGCCCATATATGACAAAAAATATTTTAAATCTCCACATGAACAAATATAAAGTACATTTAGAATATTAAAATTTGTTATTCCAAATATATATATATATATATATACTATATAATTATATATATATTAATAATGATTATGACTAATGTATCTTAAGATTTATATGGTTTAGGAAATTTTAAGTACGTTAAGAGATTAAATTGTAATATTTTATTTCTATGTTCATAAAGAAGTGAGAATTGTTTCTAATTAAGTTTTGTTGAGTTAACAGATCAAAAAGGTTGGTAATATGACAAATATTCTGAAAATTATACAGAAAGTGACTATAAGATGGACAATCTAAGCAAAACAAAATTCACCTTCCCATGGTGTTTTAGGAATCAAGGAACGCCTAGTTTTGCTATGAAACTTGTGAAATGTAACTCTAATCTTGGAAAAGTTTACTTTATTCTTAACAATAGTCAAGACAAAGAGGTAACTGTGGTTTTAGAGATTGGGGTTGATCACCTCCTTATAATATTGTAGTTTCATTTTTCCCCCAACTCTTTATTTACTCACAATTCTTCCTTAAATTTGGCACTAATAATATTTTTAATATTATCTTAATTTTGTAAGACCATCTCCTCCCTTATTTTCCAATTGTCTAGCCAAGACTGGGACGTAGAAATTTTGAATAATATGACACATATTCACAGAGATTATCCCGATTATACACTAATTACAGAATACATGCATAATACATAACCTCCTCTACGTTGATCATCAATTAAGCAATATTAAGAAACCTTCACATGCGCACATTGAAGCATCAATCACACATATCAACACAGTATGTACCCGGGGAAAGCATCTCGCTAAGAACCCCCAACTGTATGTATATTATTGATTGAGAACATGTAACAATACATAGTAAAACACTCCTCACAAGTACTCAGTACTATCTCCACCTATTACACACAAACTAGCTCAGATCTGAATCAATCGTTGGCTCAAATCTCCTCCGTTGCTTGCCTGCCTCCACTGCGCAATCGTACATGAGAATACTAATTAATGAATGATCCATTCACGTGGTTCCCTTGGATATACCATGCAATCCTCATTGGCATTACTCAATCCATGCATGTGCAAATCTCATGCGCAACTATAGTCACAACTGACAGCAATCTCAACCTCTAACACTTGTCTCCAATGAACTGAACATGCACTGACATGCACTGAGTTAACTGATGTATTATTTAGTTGCTTTATGAGTTAATAATTAGTGAATTAATTAATAACTAATTTACAACACTCATCACTTAGTCTAATTGCAGTTAGACTAAACACAACTAGTTCAACTGAGTCAAACTAAACACAACTCCTTCAACTCCACTGTCAACTCCACCAAACTCAATCTCTTGAGTTCTAACTGAAGTCCCGCATGTAACAACTCAACTAAACATTAGGAAACTCGTATTTCCTTCTTCCAGCTGCATGTGCCACATCTGTAGCTCGAACTGAAGTGCTCCAAGAGGATAAGATAAAGTTTATAGTCCAAATATTATTATGAGCTAATAATATTTGACTGTTCTAAATTTAGACTAAGCAGTACCTCCATTGTTGTCTAAAAATAGAAGTCCATCTATTTTTACCAACATGACCAATCATCCATAAATAGCATCCTGCAACTCATAGACCATGACACATATGTGTAAAAATAGACTTGCGCCAAAAATAGCCTACGGGCCCACTTAGTGAAGGAGACTCCTTTCCACTAAGCTCCATCATCTTGTTGCATTTTCAACATGGGATCCATATGCAACCATCACTTGAGTGTGGGTTACCTGGCACACATGAAACTGATGTGAAATATATTTGGAGGGGATAAGAGGAGGTAATAAAGAAGGAGATATGTAGAATTGATGACCAGGTAAACCAACATATTTGTTTCATTTTGTATGAGGGAATTATGGTCTCCTTTAAAGTTGTTACTTAAGAAATGTCAGGCTGGAGCCTGTTGAGGTAGGAGCCTCTTGTGGTTTGTATCCCACATAAAACATATTGGAGTAGGATATTCAATGCATGTTGTAGCTTGCAGAAAAGTTGAGGTAGAAGTCACCTATAGGTTGGAACCTAAATAAAATCAAATGTAGTAAGGGTGTAGGAGCTTGCCTTTGCATCACAACAATAAAAAAACTCATGGTTTTCTCCCTTTATGGGTTTCCACTTATATTTAGTGTCCATATGTGTTGTTATTATGTATTTATGTGATGTTTTTGGTTTACTTATTATTTGTTGTTTGCATATTAAATATGTTAGTCACTATATTTCAATCTGCTCATTTATTGCTTTAGTTAATGAGCTTAAAGCAAATCAAATTAATGTCAATGAATGTACTAAGTTTATTCAACCCCCATATCATTTTATTCAAGTTTTCATCAATTGGTATTACAGTCAGTTCCTTATCTGTAAGCCTAACATGTTGAAGGTAGATTTGGTGAAGTCATGGATTATCAAGGTGGACATGTGCTAAGTGAAACACACTTTCATGAATGCAAAGATAGGTAAAATATGAACTGATATGTTATGGACCTAGTGTAGGGAAACTATTATGTGATGATTACTATAAAAACTCTCGCTTTGCACAAGAGAAACAGTGGAATGCTAAGGAAAAATGTGTTATGTATAATAATATTCATAATAAGGATCCTGATACAATAATAGATTTAAATTCTTCTAAAGAAATATGGGATAGGTTTCAGCTCATTCATGAAGAATAGACTAGTAGCGCTAATACAGAAAAAGAGAAGAGAAAGAAGAATAAGAAAAATATCTATAAAAAGGAAAGTGCTCAGTTAAATGAGGTCTATGCTAGTGTGAATCGACCTGATTTCCAAGAATAAAATATAGTTGAAGAACAAGCTAATCTTGGCATAGCCTTGACTCAAATAGAAAGATTGAAGAATGAAACCAAGGACCTCAATAAACTTATGTAGATATGTGATGAGAGAGAGCATGAGTACAAGGAATAAATTGTTAATGTGAAGACACAAATTGAAGAGGCAAGGAGAATAGAAAGGATGATGAGTAGAAAGCTAAAGGAGAAAGAGGTACAATGTGAAAGATTAGAGTCTGAGATTTGTTCAACTACAAGAGGAGGTTGTCTCCATAAAGAACTAAAAAAAATACAACCATAAAGGATAATGAGGTAGCACTAAATATACATGCATAACAAGAAGGTAGATAAAACAAGATTTGTAAAGAAGAAAACAAAAAAAGAGGACACATCAAGAGTGAAAGAATGATATGAAGAAATGGTTATTTGGAAAAATTTCACTTGCTGCTCAAGATGAATTGAGAAAAATTGGAAGATCTTAAAAGGATATTATTTTCTCCTTCGACAAATATCAACTATTTTTGTTGCTATGAACCTAGACATGTTGAAGGAGAATGCAAGACAAAGAAAATATTGAATTCATTTACTTCCTACACAAATTATTTTTATGGTTATTGTTATATATGCAATGAATTTGGAGATAGAGCTATCGAATGCAAAATGTATGTCAGAAAAGGTAGAAATGACTCAAGGATGTTAGAAAATCAAAAAGGCAGAAAGATTTTCTTATTCTTGATAGTTAATTGTGATGTTCTTGATTTTTTATTGCGATTATTTATATCTTATCTTTTAGTTAATCAAGAAATTACCAAAGCGAAAGAACATAAAACAATGGACACTAGATGTAGGCACTATGCTAGGGAAAAACCCCCCTCCAAGGGGAAACTCAGTCAAAATTCTATTCCTTTCAATAGTATTCTTTGAGACTCTTCACCCTAGACAAATACCAAACCTTCACTCCACACCAATTCAGCCTCCCAAATCTTGTACCTCTCTTCCAACAACTTCGACTATGTAGCAGCTTTCAGCATCAGGCATCTTCCGACATCAAAATAATTTGAAAGACTTTGATATCCTAATCTAGGGCTCGAAAAAAATAGAAGAGAGAGAGAGAGAGAGAGAGAGAGAGAGAGATGCACCAAAATTTTATTTTTCTTCTTCTGCTTAAACTCCACCCAACTAGCACTTCCTTTGGCTTCCCAGGTTCGTACTTCGCAATTCCCAGCTTCCTTAGAGATATCAAACTTGCTTGAGATGAAGTGATCCAAATGAATTCAAGTTGCTTGTATTTATGAGTTTCATGTCAGGTCTAATTAGTGTCCTTAATCTGACTTGATCTCTTCTAGGTTGAACTTTATGTGGAATTTGGATTTTCCTCTTGAGAATTCCTTCATCAAGATGTCATCATCTTGCTACTCAGCTGGAATGTACTGTAGCAAGATAATTCCCATACGCACACAATGTCGCAAAATATGATATCATATATCAATGTTCTTAGACCTAACATGAAATTCCAGGTTATCAGAGAGATTAATATAACTATGATTATCACAATATATCATTGTTGGATCCATCTCCCGACTGAAAAGACCCACTTGTATTTTACTCATCCACATGGCCTCACATACTACTTCACTTGTAGCCATGTATTCATCCTCTGTTGAATTGAGTGCCACAAGCTGCTTGTAAATGGTAGTATTAACCTCTTCACCTGAATTGGCATTCTCCTTACTCTAATTTGTAGTTAGAGATGTTTCCATAGCCTTACAATTCTCCATGTGAAATCTCTAAAGTATTTCACAGCCATACTTCCCCTCGGACACAAACAATTTACAATCACCTTCCCACACTTCCAGCCCGAGGAGGTAATGCATTAATCCCATGTCTTTCATCTCAAATTCCCTTGCAATATCCTCTTTGCAAGAGCATATCAGCTTCTCATCGCGTGTCAATATTAAATCATCAACACAAAAAACAAGAATAAGTAACTTATCATCTACCACAATGTGATGGAGGGTCCCCATCTTCTTCACTTTTCTAAAATCCCAATCCAATGAGATAAGTGTCAATCCAAGTGTACCATGCTCGGGGCACCCATTTGAGACCACACAATGCTTTCCTAAGTCTACACAGATGTTACTCCTCATTGTATGCTACAAATCCTTATCGTTGCTCTATCTAAATTTCCTCCTCAATAACACCATCAAGAAAGGTGCTCTTCACATCCATATGGTGGATATTCCACCTCATCTACATAGATAATGCAAGAATTGATATGATGGAGGAATGCGTTGCCACAAGGAAAAATGTTTCCTCATAGTCAACTCCCTCTACCTTAGAAAATCCGTTGGCCACAAATCTTACATTTTACTTCTCGATGCTCCCATTAGTTGTGTGTTCACTTTATAGATCCATCTAGAACCAACCATTGATTTCCCTTCTGGTCTTGACACCGCTTCCCATACATTTTTCTTCATGATGGATTCATATTATTCCAACATGGCATCAACCCAAACAGATTGAGAAATTTCTTCGTCAAATGAAGAAGGCTCTGACTCACTGAGTTCTATCATGAGATCCATGTAACCAGTGTACGTCTGAGGTTACCTCCTCTACTTGCGTCGTGATGCAAGGGCTCCCATAGTCTCCCTAGAATCTTGAAACAATATATCTTATTATTTGGTTCTCTTTCTCCCTTCTCTCGATGTTTCTAGTTGAGTGGCTGTCTCCACTCGACCTCCTCTATGCTCCTCCATTTGTGGTTGCTCCATAGCTTCCTGATGCTCATCCTGCAACTCCTCCTTTAGAGATAGAAGCCCTTGCTGCAATGGGATACTGATATTTCATTCCAGAGATAACCTCATAGCCTTCTCCTCATCAAATGTGACGTCTCTCCCCACCACTGTCATCCTCAGTGAATAAATATACACCGGGTAATTATGTGGAGTTTCAATGTTTCCTACAAAAGATCCCAACTTTGTTGGAGGCTGAAGTTTCCTTCTTGAATCCTTGGAGACATGAGAATAAAATGAAGCTCCAAAAATTTTGACACGATACACATTAGGATTTCTCCCAGAGAAGGCTTCCTCCAGTGTGATCATACCAACTATTTTATTAGGACTCTAGTTTTGTAAGTGGATTGTTGTGTTACATGCTTCTGCCCATATATACAATGGAAGCCCTTGATCACTTACCATAACTGTTGCACCCCCAACTATGATCCTATCATTCCCCTTAACAACCACATTTTGTTTTGAGTTATGGGTTGCTATCAGTTCCCTTCAAATACCTTCTTTGGCATAAAAATCATTAAACGCATTAGAAACAAATTCACCTCCATTTTCACTCATGAGAGCCTTCACTTTCTTCCCATTCTCCTTCTCAAATAATGCGTTGAATTTTACGTATTTTGAGAGTACTTCATCCTTCTTCTGCATGAAGAGAATCCAACATTTTATAGAGAAATCATCAATAAAATTACATAGTATTTATGTTTTGTTGTGGAGGTTGTTGCCAATGGTCCACAAAAATCACAATGGACTCACCCCAAGATTGCATCTTCTCTATTATCTCAGCCATGGAATGTGTATTTGACATATTTCCCCAATGTTCAACCCTTTCACACATCCTGCTAGTCAAAGGACCCTTTAGGAATATTGGTGGTAATTTGTTGCATAGTTTTCAAGGCACCATAGTGTAGATGACCTAATCTCTTGTGCCAAAGTTCCCCAACATCTTTTATGCCTTGTTTTTCAATTTAGAACAATCTCCCACATTAAGTTTGTATAGGTTCATCACTCTAACTGTAATTTTCTTCACTTTCCCGATAGTTATCTGTCTTAGAAAGTCTTTCCCTTTATTGAAAATAACATCATAGACTCTATCCTCCAATACTACTACAAAGATCCTGTTCTTCTTTAGCCGAGCTACAAACATAACATATTTGAGGTGAAGATGGGAGGCTTTCTCCCTCTCAAAGGTCACAGTACCAATACTTGTAGCAATGTACTTCCCTTCATCCCCAATTCAATATGGATCTGGAGATCCTACTCCTCTAGGCTACCGAAAAATCCATTACACCCTAAATATCATTAAAATTTTATATTTTTTGTAAAAATATTGTTATTTTCAACCATTGACATTCTTCTCATTGATGGCAAAGGACACGCAATGAGGAACAATGAAGGAGTAACAAAGGAAAAGGAGCAGTAGCAATGAACATTAAAGGAGAAGTAGCAAGGAACAACAAAGAAGTAGTAGCAAGGAGCACTAAAGGCGAAAAAACAAGGCAATGTATGCATTAATGAATAGGATCAACAATGCAAAGGAGCGGAAGGAGAATGGTATGGCATAGGTGAATGAGGAGGTTGTTGCATTTGGGTATATTTGTGTTGATGGCTTCATGTTTATGTTGATGACCTTGATAAGTCATGATGATCGGATGTAATGCAAGGTGAACGCATAAAGGATTTGTGATACACATGTTAAAATTCTTGGATAATGTTGCAGCGATTGCTATGTTGAAGAAATTTTTGTGATGTTAAATTTTTGTTGAGCTTAATTATTGTGATGCAAGCAAAGGCAAGACTCCGTGACAGCAAAGGAAATACTCCACGACAACAAAAACAGGCCAAGACTCAACTTTGCTGAGGAAATTGCATGAAGAAAAGATGGCTTTGATCATATAGATGGATTTGGAGAGTGATTGTTGCATACATATGGCTTGTATTTTTCATATGTTGTGTGCATATTATTTTCATCAGAGAGTGCTTGCAGTGTGTTCATGTGTTGTGATGTTAGAATATTGCTTTTGGCATTATGTTGATATTGGTGTACCTAATCATTATATATGGGTGAAATAATATTTGGCGGAGCACTTATTTATGTTCTAATATTCAAAATATGAAGAGCTTGGAAACAAATGAGTGGAAGGAAAAGAGTCAATCATGTTCACTTCATATTCTTATGTGGAACACAAACACCAAAAAACTTTCTTTATAAAATATGTTGTTTTTGGAAGCCAAAGATGATGAGAGAGTTACATAGCATATGAGGGCTGAGTGTTTGTGGGTTACCTGGCACACATGAAACTGATGTGAAATATATTTGGAGGGGATAAGAGGAAGTAATAAAGAAGGAGATATGTAGAATTGATGACCAGGTAACGCAACATATTCTTTTCATTTTGTATGAGGGGATTATGGTCTCCTTTAAAGTTGTTGCTTAAGAAATATCACTCTGGAGCCTCTTGTGGTTTGTATCCCACATAAAACATACGGGATTTGGATATTCCATGCATGTTGTAGCTTAAAACAAAGTTGAGGTAGAAGTCTCCTGTAGGTTGGAGCCTAAAGAAAATCAAATGTAGTATTGGAGTAGGAGGTTGCCTTTGCATCACAACAATAAAAAACTCACAGTTTTCTCCCTTTATGGGTTTCCACTTATATCTAGTGTCCATATGTGTTGTTATTATCTATTTATGTGATGTTTTTGGTTTACTTATTATTTTTTGTTTGCATATTAAATATGTAAGCCATTATATTTCAATCTGCTCGTTTATTGGTTTAGTTAATGAGCTTAAAGCAAATCAAATCAATGTCCATGAATGTACTAAATTGATTCAAGCCCCCCATCATTTTATTCAAGTTTTCATCAATTGGTATTATAGTCGGTTCCTTATTTGTAAGCCTAACATCTTGAAGGTAGATTTGGTGAAGTCATGGATTATCAAGGTGGACATGTGCTAAGTGAAACACACTTTCATGAATGCAGATATAAGTAAAATATGAACTGATATGTTATGGACCTGGTGTAGGGAAACTATTATGTGATGATTACTATAAAGGCTCTCCCTTTGCGCAAGAGAAATAGTGGAATGCTAAGGAAAAATGTGTTATGTATAATAATATCCATAATATGGAACTTGATACAATAATAGAATTAAATTCTTCTAAATAAATATGGGATAGGTTGTAGCTCATTCATGAAGGAGAGACTAGTAGCACTAATAGAGAAAAAGAGAAGAGAAAGAAGAATAAGAAAAATCTCTATCGAAAAGAAAGTGTTCAGTCAAATGAGGTCTATGCTAGTGTGAATTGACCTGATTTCCAAGAAGAAAATATAGTTGAAAAACAAGCTAATCTTGGCATAGCCTTGACTCAAATAGAAAGATTGAAGAATGAAACCAAAGACTGGAATAAGCTTATGCAGATATGTGATGGGAGAGAGCATGAGTACAAGGAATAAATTGTTAATGTGAAGGCATAGATTGAAGAGGAAAGGAGAA
>APFE030752334.1:0-11170 GCA_000404065.3 Pinus taeda
TACCTAATCCTGATCTTCATAGAAAAATCAATCATGAGATACAATTTTATCGGGATTATGTTCGCCTATTTGGCTTTGATGATTCTATTAGGGAAAGGACTCTTTTCATGCCACATAAGTGATAAGTCATCTCTCATTAGAAATTAGAAATTTCAATTTAAAATTTCCTTACTTATATTTCTAGTTTTTTAAAATTCAATTATGTAACTTTTATTTGAAAGTTTAATTATGTTTTAAGTTTTTGAATTTTTATTTCTTTATTTTATTGTAGATATTTGATGGCGAATCTATGGTGCAAGGGCACAAAATTTGCACAAATTGGCCATAAGGATCTTGAGTGAAACATGTAGCTCTTAAGGGTGTGAGTGCAATTAGAGTGTATTTGAGAAAATACACGCAAAAAAGTGCAACGGGGAAAACTTTGAACTCCAGCCTTCAGTTGATCAGTCACACTTATTGTAATTTTTAATTTTTAATTTATGACCTTCAGGTGTCAAGAGTCAAGAGTCAATAATCATTAGTTTTTTTTACACTCTTACAAGTTGGAGTTCGTACTCCTCAATGACTTAGTGTATGTGCATTATAATATCTGACTTCGAGTGAAGCAAATAGAAGCACCATTGTATTCAGATGTCATTTCTTTAGACAATATTGATGTATTGTCTCAGTGGAGGGTGGAGTCTGAGGATCCCATCTTGGAGAAGTCCCCTTCATGCTTAGAGCCAGGTGATCCATTAGAATAGAGTCAGCAAGAGGAGGGGGGCTTGGAGGAGGAGCAACATGAGGAGGAGGAGGAGGATATTGCGGGAGCATCAAAATCAACACCATCTGCTATAGATATAGGAGAGCATAGCTCCATACCTAGCAGTCATTATTTGACATTAGGTGCAGAGGCAGGGCATGCATGGAAAACAACCCATCATGTTTTCCTGTAAAGGGGAAGAGGGAAGTCATTTCAGATAGATAGCTACAAGTTTTATCTATTTTTCTACATATAAATCATGATGATGAGATACTTTTATATATGTGATGCTATTTTTATTGGTTCTCCACATTTGTGTCCTTGATTACACAATTACCACAGATCAGTAAGATTTGGTTTCTGATACTGATATTATCAACACTAGATACTTCTAACCTTTAGACTCTGAGGAGAACCACGATGAAGGCCCTAATGTTTAGGATACTCGAAATGACAATGCAAATCAATAGCCTACCTCAATGATGGGTACAGCTCCTCGATTACACCTACCAACCTTAATAATGGAATATAAATTGATTGAAATGATTAACAATTTGATTGATTTTGTGATTGATTCGTTTAGCGGTTGATTACAATGATTTAATAAATATTTGGTTCTCAGTATTTATGACTTGTACCTATGCCTCTATTTCTTGGACAAGTGTCCACTCCTTGAAAGTCTCACTCCTTCTCTAATAATTTACCCACAAACCATATCTCCCAATCATTTTCCTCGTCATGCTGTTAGAGGTTGAGGGTTTCACTGTGTAGTACTTATGTGCGATTTCGCTGTAAGTTTTATGCTACTCCTTGTGTTTTGGTTTGGTCTTCGACCTGGAAACCTATTTTACCTCATTGTCTACTAAGAGACTTTTGTTCGACACTTGTTTTTGCTTGTTTCTCCACCTTGGCGCCTAATCCACTTTGTTGTGGTATGGAAATTAGCTTACTTCAAAATATTAATGAATTAATCTGTATATGTTATTAATGTTGGTTATTTTGCTAGACTATGCGACTACTCCTTTCTTGGCTTGTTCTCTTCAATCGTTCTTAGAGCTCTCTGGTCATATTACTCTATTTCTTTGACAGGTTGTGGTCTCAGGCTCTCTGGCTTAGGTTTCTTCTTCAACAACAAGGTATGGTCCCGTTCTATAATATCATTCTTCTCTCCTTTTCATGCTCTTGTCTAACTCATTTGCTCCTTCATGAGTAGAGGGAGCCTCGGTGACTGCAACCTAAGTGCTCTATCTCCACTCTGGTAAGTCAGAACCCTTTGCCTTTGTATTTTTTAATTTATTTCTTCTATCTCTGTCACGGAGTGCTCATACTTTCTTGTTGCCATTTTTCATTATAGGTGGGTTCTTTCTGGAGGTCTTGGATTCGACTTTATGGCATGCTGGCTAGACCCAAGTAGGGTTGCTCCTTATCAATCTTTTTAACTTGTTTTATCTCTATTGTTGGCTTACATTACGATAGTCTATTATGGAGACTTTTTGACTGTCTGTTAGTCAGTAGAAATGTATGTAAGACTTGCATTGATTATGTTTAGGATAGTTGCTGTAGGCCTATTTTTGGTTAGTTTCTCTAAATCCATCCACTATTACAAATTCATTGGATTTGTAGAACATTATTTCACACAGACTGTATGTATATTGAACAGAGATGTTGCAGTTACTTTTGTGAATAAAAAGAGAGGGTTTCTTGTTCAGAAATTACCTGTAATATTTGTCTCTGTTTTTTTTGTTTGAAATTTGTATAAATTCCACGAACTCCTTTTGTTCTTTTGATTAGTAATTCTAGAACCATGTGGCCTCGTCTCTGTAGTGTCTTCCGTGGCTATATTTTCAAGATTTCTTTTTTGATTTATCAATCTGTTTAATCAATACAAGTAGAACAATATATGTATATATGCTTGTAGAATAGATACCAGAGAATGTGCTTACACTGTATCAAGCAATTCAATAAATGATAGATAGACAACTGTGGGACGTTAAAATGTAACTTATGTGCTAAGAGATGTTTTTATTCTATTTCTATTTCTAAAAGGTAGAATCTATTACAATGCATTCTGTCTCTTTTTCAATGATTGCCTGGAAACAGTTTCTCCTAAATACTGTTGGTTACATTTTGATAGTTCATTTTCAATTCTAAAACTATTTAATTCCCTACATTATAATCTGTAAAAGTTAACATGAAAATAAAAATAATTATTTGCAACAACTTTTCTAATTAACCTTCTACCTTCCTAAATAATGTTTCTTTATGAAATTAAAATAACAACAAAATAAATGACTACAGAGTTCACTTGCAATTTCCTCTTTAGTCCTCTCAGAGACCAAACAACCTTTTGTCATGATGACCCGTCAGCTAGATGCTCTTGCATCAGGTTCCCGGGGTAATAAAAAGTCATGGCTCAGTTCCATGAGCTCCACCACAGAATAACCTGCCTTGTATATCTGTGCCTCGTCGAGCCATGAACTGTCCTCAATAGGATGGTCCTTCCACTTGACAAAGTACCATAGATACTCCTTCCTGTGAGTCGTCTTGGCCACCTGTGTGTCGAGAATCTTCTTGATCTCATGGGGTTGAGCCCAAGGCATTTTTCTCATCCATGAACTGCCTCCAACTTTGGTGTCCCGTTCTGGCCATACCACACTTTCATCTTCCGGTTTGGCAGTATATGGGAACGGGTTTACCACATTGAGGATAGGTGATATGACTATATCTAGTGGCAATTTTATTTCATAAGTGTCAGCTAAGAATTTATGTAAAATTTTATAGGGACCAATTTTCTTAAATTTCATCTTGTTATATGCGTGCTTAGGAAACCGTTCTTTGCATAAATGTGCAAGGACTTCATCCCCTACATTGAATTGTACTTCTCATTACTTTAAATCTGCCTGTTGTTTGTATTTCTGAATGTTGTCCTGCAACTTTGATTTCACTTGTTCGTCTAGATCATTCATCGCTTTGGCAAAATCTTCCCCATTAGCACTTCTCTTCTCTAATTTTCCCAGATCCCGCAACTCATGTACTCTACGAGGATGCATGTCGTACAAGATCTGAAATGGACTGTGTCCAATGCTGTGGTTGAGTGAATCATTATAAGTGAATTCTGCTTGAGCGAGCGCACGATCACATAACCTTGAATTTTCCCCAGTCAAGCTCTGTGCCAGGTTCCTCAAACTCCTGTTCACCACTTCTATTTGCTCGTCAGTCTACGGATGATATGCAGAGTTGAAGTTCAATTGTGTATTCAAATTCTTCCACAAGGTGCGCCAAAAGTGTCTCGTGAATTTTACATCCTTGTAAAAAATAATAGATCTAGGTAGGCCGTGTAATCTAACAATATCAGTGAAAAACAGGTGAGCTACGTGAGTGGCATCACTAGCTTTTCGATAAGGGATGAAATGCGCCATTTTCGAAAACCTGTCTACCATCACCATCACCAAGTTGTAACCTCACTACTTTTAGGTAGTCCCAAGACAAAGTCAATGATGACTCAGTCCCATGGTCTACTTGGAACAGGCAGTGGTGTGTAAATTCTGGTGTTTTGACTATGTCCTTTTGCCAATTGGAAAAATTTACACTTACTCACATATTGTTGCACATCCCTTCGCATTCTTGGAAAGTAATAGAAGTGTCTGAGCTGATCTAAATTTTTGGCTATACCGAAACATCCGGCTAGACCTCCACTATGATTCTCCCAAATAATATTTTCTCTCATCGACCAATCAAGAATACATAATTGTCCCACTTTAAACAGTGGCTTCTCCTGCAAATTGTAGTCCAACCATGGACTATTGTTCCTCAGCAAGGGATTTTGACAAGCTTTATAAGCCTCTTTGAAATCCATGTCAATCTGATACAAGTCTTTTAAATGCTCGAAGCCCAACACTTGTATCGTACTTTCCTGTAACAGCAAGGCTCTTCTGGTCAACGCATCTGCCGCCTTGTTGGCCTATCCGCTGATGTGTTTCAACACAAAGGTGAAACTTTGCAAATATTCGACCCACTTGGCATGCTTATGGTTCATTTTATGTTGTTGCATCACATATTGCAGCGCAGAATTATCAGAAAATAACACAAATTCACTCCCCATTAGATAGTGTGTCTAATGCTTCAATGCTTGGATGACAGCATAGAATTCCTTGTGATAGGATGAATACTTCTACCTACTTTCATTCAACTTCTCATTGAAAAATGCAACAAGTTTTTCTTCTTGAATAAGCACAGTGCCAATAGTTGTACCGCTTGCATCACAACAAACCTGGAAAAGCTTATTAAAATCTGGTAACCTTAAAATTGGCCTTTCTGTAATTTTCTTCTTTAGGAGATGAAAGATTTTCTCTACTACCTTGGTACAATGAAAAGGTTGACTTGCCTTTTTAATAGTGTCCAACATAGGTGCACAGATTTCACTAAAATTTCTTATAAATTTGCGATAAAAACTCGCGAACCCATGAAAACTACGTACCTCAAATAGGATTTTCGGGGATGGTCAGTTAAAGATTGTAGCAATCTTTTCTGGGTCCATCTTCAACTCATTTTCTACAATTACAAAGCCTAGATAAACCAATTCTATTTGTAGGAAAGTACAATTTTTCAAATTTATCAACAACTTATTCTGCTGCAATTTCTCCAGCACACTTCAAGCATGTCGAAAGTGCTCCTCCTTAGTCTCGCTGAAAATTAATATGTCATCAAGGTACACTATCACAAACTTCTCGTATAGCCCTTCATTAGTCTTGAAGGTTGTCTTCCACTCATCTCCTTCCCTGATACGGATCTGATGATAGCCACTCTTTAGATCAATCTTCGTAAAGTATGCTACCCCACTTAGGCAGTCCATCATATTTTCCACTCGTGGTAGTGGAAATTTGTACCTAATTGTGATTTCATTGATGGCCCTCGAATCCATGCACATTTGCTATTCTCCTCCTTTCTTGGGAGTGATAACTGGTTGCACTGCACAAGGGCTCAAGATTTTCCTTATTAGCCTTTTATCTAGCAACTCCTACACCTGTTTCCTAATCTCCTCGTTATCTTTGGGGCTCATCCGATATGCTACCTTATTTGGTAAGATTTTCTCTGGGTATAAAGTTGATATGATGACTGATGCTTCTTTTGGGAGGCAACTTGTCTGGCAAATCGTCAACTACAATATCACTAAACTCCTGCAGCATCTTCTGAATTTCTACAGGAAAATTAGACATTTCTATGTGCAACAACACTATCTTTGCCCTCCTCACAATACCATAGTTCACTTCACTTTTTTCTATCTGTTTCAAAAATTGTTTTCCACCTATTAGCAACGCTTTCATCCTACTTGCTTCTGTTATCTCCTCTTCCTTGATGGGCACAAGTGTGTGCGTGATCCCATCTTTAACAAACTTGTATCAGTTTGTCTTCCCATCGTCTACTACCGTTCAATCATACTGCCATGGTCTTCCTAGTAGTATGTGACACATGCCCATTGGCATAATATCACAGATAACTTTGTCTTTGTACCTGCCAATGTGGAATTCAACTTCACACTGTTCGTCAACCAACAACTGGTGGCCTTTCTGCAGCCACAACACCTTGTAAGTGGTGGGGTGCTTTAGCAGCTTCAAACCCAACTTCTCTACCATCTTAGTGGCAACCAAATTATCTATACTCCCATTGTCGATGATCAACTTTCAGCATTTCCTGTGTGATTTGGAAACTATCTATAATAATGCTTTCCTTTGGGTCTATTCAGCTGTTTCTTTGGCTGGTTTCAGCAACACTTTGTTCAAAACTACGTCTTCCCCCATTTTCGGTACATTTTTTGCTTCTTAGGGCAGTGCCTCAACTTCCTTAGGCTGTGCAACAAATGTTCCTCTCTGGCCAACTTGTTCCACTTTAGGGCATTCAAAAGATCTATGCCCCTACTTGTGGCACCTATAGCACTGATAATTAGCTCCTCTACCTCAGCCATTCCCTCTTCCTCGCTGATGTGGCCTACCACCTCTAGTGCTATCTCCTTTTTTTGCTATTCCTGCAGCCTTGGAGTTGTTTCCTTATTAAATATTACTGGTAGCTCGTCCTCTGCCATAATAATGTCCTCGTCCTTTGCCAGTTCCCCGTCCTCTCCTAGCATGTTTTCTAGTAATCTTTTCCTCAGCCTTAACAACACTCTCATAGGATTCTTCTGTATTTCTTGGGGAAACAATGTTGATTTCATCTAGTATTTCTAGTCTCAAACCATTTACATATCTTGTTGTCTTCTCCGAGGTGTCCTCTGTGTAACCAGCTCTTAATTTTACTCGGTAAAATTCTTCTATATACTCCCTTACTGTCATCCCTTTTTGTCTCAAATTATGCACCCGTTGATACAGTGCAGCCTGGTAATCCTTAGGTAGAAATTTGCCTTTCAGCTTGGCCACCATCCTTGACCACTTCTTTATCGGTAACTTGTTCATCCTTCTTCTCTCTGCTTGGAAACTGTCCCACCACAGGGCTATGTGTCCTTTCAACTTTGTTACAACAAACTTGACTCTTTGGTCCTCACTGACCTCTTCATTTTCAAAATACCTGTCCAACTCGCTTATCCAATCCAATAGAACTTCTATGGACAGACTGCCATCGTAATTTGGAATCTTTGGGTTGGGCTTATTGCTGGCCAATAGGACCAAACTGAACAACCTCATCTCCGGCCCTTCCTCAACTGATCCATTTGTTGTAACTATGGATTCTTCCTCACTGCCATCTCCTATTTCTAGATCCCTTCCCCTTCATGCTTCCACTGCCTCCAAACGAGTAGTAGGGATCTTTATTTCTTCACTCAGTCCTTCATTTGCTACTCTGCGCACACCTATCCCATGTCCTCGTCTTCCAACTTCCATGTCTATCCTAGCACTTTCAATTTCTTGCTCCGATACCACTTGATGGGTCTAACCCCTCAATTACAATTACCAACCTTAATAAAGGAATATAAATTGATTGAAATAATTAACAGTTTGAATGATTGTGTGATTGATTCATTCGGCAGTTGATTACAATGATTTAATCAATATTTGGTACTCAGTATTTATGATCGTAGCTATGCCACTAGTTCTTGGAAAAGTTTCCACTCCTCGAAAGTCTCACTTTCGCTTCAGTAATTAAACCACAAACCCTATCTCCCGGTCATTTTTCTCGTCATGTTGTTAGAGGTTGAGTGTTTCACTGTGTAGTCTTTCTGTGGGATTTTGATGTAAGTTTTATGCTGCTCCTTGTGTTCTGGTTTGGTCTTCGACCTAGAAACCTATTCAACCTCACTGTCTGGTAAGAGACTCTTGTTCAACATTGATTTTTGCTTGTTTCTCTGCCTTGGTGATTAATCTACTCTATTGTGCTATGGAAATTAGCTTACTTGAAAAGATGTTTGAATTTCTCTATGTATGTGGTTAATGTTGGTTTTTTTGTTGGACTATGCAACTGTTCCTCTCTTGGCTTCTTTTGTTCAACTGTTCTTACAGCTCTCTGGTCATATTACTCTGTTCCTTTGACAGGTTGTGGTCTCAGGGTCTTCGGCTTCGGTTTCTTCTTCAATGGCAGGGTAAGGTCCCATTCTATGCTGTCATTCTTCTCTCCTTTTCACACTTTTGTCTAACTCACTTGCTCCTTCGTGAGAAGAGGGACCCTCGGTGATTGCAACCTAAGTGCTCTATCTCTACTCTGGTAGGTCTGAACCCTTTGCCTTTGTATTTTTTTCGTTTCTTCTATCTCTATCACAGAGTGCTCATACTTTGTTGTTGGCATTTTTCATTACTGGTGGGTTCATTTTGGAGGTTTTGGCTTCGACTTTATGGCATGCTGGCTAGACATGGGTAGGGTCGCTCCTTGTCAATATTTTTCACTTGTTTTATCTCCAACGTTGGCTTAGGTTAGGGTAGTCTGTTGTGGAGACTTTTTTACTATATGATAGTAAGTAGCTAAGTTTGTAAGACTTGCATTGCTTACGTTCAGGATAGTTGTTGTAGGCCTATTTTCGGTTAGGGTTTCTAAACCGATCCACTATTACAAACGCATTGGATTTGTACAACGCTATTTCACACAGACTGTATGTGTATTGAACAAAGACTTTGCGGTTACTTTTGTGAATAAAAAGAGAGGGTTTCTTGTTCATAAATTACCTCTATTATTTGTCTCTATTTTTTCTATTCGAAATTTTTATAACTTTGAGGAACTCCTTTCATTCTTTTGATTAGTAATTCTAGAACCATGCGGCCTCCTCTCTGTAGTGTCGTCTATGGGTATATTTGCAAAATTTCTTTGTGGATTTATCGATCTATTTAATCAATACAAGTAGAACAATATATGTATAGATGCTTGTGGAATAGATACCAGAGAATGTCCTTTCATTGTATCAAGTAATTCAACAAACGATAGATAAACAACTGTGGGATGTTAAAAAGTAACTTGTTTGCTTAGAGATGTTTTTATTCTATTTCTCTTTCTAAAAGGTTGAACCTATTACAATGCATTCTGACTCTTTTTCAATGATTGAACAACTTCTCTTAACTGTTATTGGTTACATTTGGATAGTTCATTTTTAGTTCTAAAACTGTTTATTTCCCTACATTATAATCTGTAAAAGTTAACATGAAAATAAAATAATTATTTGTAACAGTTTCTCTAATTAACTTTCTACCTTCCTAAATATTGTTTCTTTACGAAATTAAAATAACAACAAAAGAAATGACTACAGAGATCACTTGCAATTTCCTCTTCAGTCTTCTCAGAGACCAAACAACCTTCTGTCATGATGACCCGTCAGCTAGATGCTCCTGCATCACTCAAGATTATAGAATATATCTCATTAATAAAATCCAACCTCAACATCAGCGATCCTTCTGTGAAAAATAGAGTTAATTCTCAAAAAGATGACTATGGTTGATTGATCATTATACCAAAATAGTAACATACCACAATATTTGGCAAGATTTTGTCAAAGAATTTATAGATACTTCAATTACGTCGCATCAGTTGAAAGCTAATGCATGCAAATGCGGCGACCCAACTTCAAGTAGTGACAGAACTACATATAATCCACAAAATTAGAGTAATTTCATGCTCAATAAAATATGAGCCCAAATGCATGAAAAACACATGATAAAGTAACAATATTTCAAAAAAAAAACCATTTTCTATATGCAAATGTTGTTGATAGGAACATACAAGAAAAATTCCACAATATAGATGACCTTTCAAGCCATGCATATTTCATCTACATTCTTATTCAAATCTATATCAGTTGCATAAAGGTATTTACCTTTTCTAGCATATCTATGCCATTAAGTTCATATAAACATCTGATTTAATACTCTAATCTTACTTATATTCATCATTTAACTTTGTAAGTTACCAATATAAAATTCCCTCATCTTGTTCTAAAAACATGTGCAACATTGAACAAATTCAAAATAGGAAACATTGAAAGTCAAGATACTATAAATTTGGAAAGGACTAGTTATGCATGACTAATTTAGTTGGAATAAAATTTGTATTCTCCCAATACCAACAATACCAAACATGAAGGTTCTCCCAATATAGTTGTGTATTGACTAAGATATCCCTTTCCAATGTCTTCAATAACACATCTTTGACTCTTCTCTAAGATATTCCCTAATGAATCACTTGAACAGGTACCATTCTATCAAAACATGGTTCTGCTTTCCAATACTCTAAGATATTCCCATAGAGTCACTTGTATAGGTACCATTCTCTCAAAACATGGCTCTCATTTCCAATAGGTAGTACTCCACTCCTTGAAGGTACCAATAGGCCACTCCCTTGAGATAGAGAAAAGCTCCATCAACCAAATCCTCTTCTAAGACTTCAAGACAATCCGTTATTACAAGTTTTTATTTTCATCATTTGATGGTAGAAATAACCCATATGAGAGAAATTTTTTATCCTCTTTAGGTGATAGACCATGGAGAAATTGAGCCATCTTCCCTTCCTCCTTTACCTTCTTTAAAGGCATTCATCCAGTGTATTGTTTTTGACCCTTAGCAATATAAATACACTTTATTCTCTAGATTACTTTAGATCTACTTTTGGTATTTTTATATAGGAGTGGTGCTTGAGCTCTCACCATGCATTGAGGCTATAATGCACTTGGGAGGCCCATTGACCTAAGTATAACATAAAACTTGACCTTAATACACAAGACTCTACCACAATTAATGTTGCTTCTCATTCCAACATTTAGCATTTCCTTCATGTTATTGAATTGTGGATACTAAGACTCCATCTCCCCAATCATAGACCTAAAACTGCATGGGGAACGTTAATCTCCTTTCTCTCTAACAAAATTTTCCACATGAGCTTTTAATTTATGAATGAACACAACATTAAATTTCCATTCTCTAACTACTAAATCCCATTTTGTTAGCACCATTTCCATAGTATGAAATT
>APFE030752335.1:20930-45000 GCA_000404065.3 Pinus taeda
AAGCAATGTATCAGTCAAGGGTCCAGTAATAATAACTCATCCCTTTGGAAACTGATGTAACCAAAAGTAATCAAGGAATAGATCATCAATCTGGGGACTAGACAGCAAATGCCAATGCCCACTACAGTTTCAGATCGTTCTGCACACCAAAGCAATCAATAACGCAAATAATAGGAAATGAAATAGCAAATGTTCTAAACTAAATCATTCACTCAAACAACCATCAATGGAGGATACAGTAGCAATAACTCATTCCTCTGGATATTGATGCAATTGAAATCAAACTGGAACAAGACAATCAATCTGGGAACAAGGAAGCAATAACCAATGTTCTCTATAGTTGACAGTCCTGCTTTAAAGCAATTAAAAGGAAATCGAAATTGAACTGAAGCTGATATTGAAAGTAAACTAGGAAAACTCTTTAAAAGCAAACTATTGCAATTAATCAACATAAATGAACAACAAAGTAAATGGACAGAAAACTGGAATTAAAGGAATCGAATAACCAATCCTATTGAGCAACAATCTGCAATGAATATCAATCAAACAGAAAAGCAAATGGAATGAAACCATAATTGAAATAGAACAGTGAAGCTTTATATTTGAAATGAGCAGCATAACAATATGCGTTGAGAAGGATAATAATCTCTGTTATGATGGAAAAGAACAACCACACGATTCAATCTCAACTTGTGCAATAAAACAATTTCATAAAATATTATAACAACTCGCTGCAAAAACATGAAACTGTAAGGCAATACAATTCAAAGAAATAGGAACTAAATCAAACCATCACACGACGAAAATTGGAAAGATATAATACATAGCAGCAGCGTAATCCACCAGTGTCTGGGCCCTTAGCCACCAGCAGACGCTGCTGGGCTACTTCAGGTGAGAAGAATGAGCAGCAACTCCCAAATCATATGTTAATCATCAAATTGTGAAATCATTATTACAGCAAAAGCTTGAGAATTACAACATGCAACCATATTCTTCCTATCCTATCATGAATAATCCATCGTCATTCTTGAATCTCTAAGTCTGAATCCTCAATTCTCCATCTCTAAATTCATCATCGCTCTCTAAATTAATCATCCCCAAAGTCATCCCGTCTCTGATCTTTGTTTTCATTTAAATAGAGAGATCAGAGAGCAGTTACAATAGAGATAATTACAACATGATTCTATTACAAAATTGGATTTTTTCCAACCAATTGATCAACAAGAAAATATATTTCCATCTATCTTTCAACAAGAGTAAGGCGAATTTGGTCTTTGCAGCTAAGATTTGGAAAATTGCCGCAACAACAAATCTGAGAAAATCATGCTCAAAGAACCCTGCATTTATCTCAGTACAAGTCGAATTTCAACAAGCTATTTTTCTATAAAGTTAACTGGGTCTGTTCTGAACAAAACCCATGTTCTGGATTTTCCAGATTCTTCTCCATTTGCTCAGAATCTCAACCGTAAAATTGTCACTCCTTATTCCATCAAATTTCTGAGTTGGCGCTTTTAAAAATCAAAACTTCAATCTGGAAATTACCTTGGAGGCTAGAAATGGTAAATAATGTTATGACCAATTTATTAAAACTATCATGGATAAAATCATGCATAATCATCAATTTATTAGAAATAAAGGAAGATAAATAATAATCATCCATAAGAGCATAAATTATTTATAAAATGGATTTAAATAATAAATTATAATAAATGACTTGATAAAGAAGAGTAAAAGTGGATGAAATAAGTGTTACAAAGGTGGTCGTATTCATGACCCAACAGGAAGTAGATCATTGATGTGGATCCCAGTGTCACGGTTGCCACCGCTAAGGTCCAGAAGAATGAGCCCGAAGATCTAGAGGAGGGGGACCATCTTTTCCACTCACAGATGTGGGTGAAGGGTTCGCCGCTGCAATTCATTGTCGATAGTGGCAGCCAAAAGAACCTCATTTCAACAAAGCTCATGAAGCGGTTGGGCCTACCGACCACACCAGCTATTTAGTATCGGGTGGCTTCATGAAGGAAAAGATCTCAAATTTTGCCAATAGTGTCGCCTTCCCTACAACATCAAGCCCTTCATAGACGAGGTATTGTGCGATGTTACAGCTCTGGATGTTTGTGATGTATTATTAGGCCAACCATACTTGTGGAGGTGACACGCTGTGTATGAGTCGAGGCCTCACACTGTCATTATTTATTTGGATAATTCATTATACCAGATATCGAAGGTAGCCCCACCTACTGCCACCTCTTTGATCACTGCCAAGAAAGGCAGCAAGCTCATCTCCCAGACTAGGAAATTCATTTTATGTTTGGTTCACTCCCAAAGTAAGGGGAAGATCATCACCACATCCATGACCCCCGCAAAGGGTTCCTCCACGTAGTAACAGCAAGGGAATATGGTCATGAAAAAACACAGTAACAAATTCTCCTCACCCACAGGGGTACCACACAAGCTTCAGGTGGGCAACAAAGTCTGGTTGCATCTGCAAAAAGAATGCCTTACAAGAGCCCATTAATAGCTTCGACCACACTGACATGGTCGTTACACCATTACCAAGGCTAAGGGAAACAATGCTTTGGAGCACAACATTCCTCCATTCCTTCGCTTGCGCCGAATGTTCAATGTGGACCGTCTTCGACCATGCTTCGCACCATTTCTAGACACATCAGAGATTCAAGAACAACTCACTAGAGACCCAGCTCAGCAAAAGCTTCCTCATCTGAGGGAGGAACTCAACACAATGGGGGCCATTTCTTCCTAAGGGGGGAGGAATGATCCAGGTGGATGTTGGTGGCCACCCACCTATCCCACTTGGACCCCCCAAATTGTCTCTTTTAGTTTTTCAGTTTCCGTAATTGTAGCACAATTTACTATTTTTAGCAATTTTTCGGGTCCTGAACTTCTAGAGCCGTTTTGAGGCCCTAAACGACACTTTTTGGGAAATATGGGAGCAACATGGCTCCATGGATCAATGTTTCTCTTCCTAAAGTTGTAGTTCTCAGACAAATCTTTCTAAAGAGCTATTGTAGACGTCAAACAAAGATCGGGTGCTAAAGTTACGACCCCGGGAAGTTGATGTACCAACTTACCCAAGAAATGGCCCACAATTTTGCGTTTCATCTTCTAAGGTTAGGTATTGAGATGTTAAGGGTTTTCCGTTGTTTCTCAACAATAAATAGGCCTTACAGCCTCATTGTAACATATTTCAGAAGCATGTAGCCACCAAATCGCTTCTCACAGATAAGCTACCATCGCCCTAGCTGGTTTCTTTCCATTTCTATTTGTAAGCATATTTCAATATTTTACAGTAATGAAATGAAGTATTATTTCCATTGCATGTCTGTATTTACGTTTATCTTTGTAATTTGTTGCGTTCCTATTTAAATCTGGATCACACCTGTAGTTCCGTCACCATTCACTCATTCTCAGCTATATGAAAACAAACACTTGAGCTAGTGGCTTCAACATACACTCTGGTAGCATCAGCCATAAAATCTGGATGCTTGCGCACATTAGTCACGATCACTCATTCTTCAACTTGCATAAGGGATGTTTGATCATCTAGAGTTGATACTCTACGAGACTGCATAACTTTGTTGGGTTTCATCAGCAAGATGTTGTGAATCTCTCCTTTCGGCCGATCACCAAGGATCTCAGTGCCTCCTTGGTCATCTAAGACTTTCTCTTCTTCTAGATGCATTGAAGTGTGTGCGTTGACCTCTTTGTAGTGAGGCATGAGGTCATTGTCTTGTTCCAACTCCTACTACTCCACATCTGCATCTAACTATTGGGTGAATGTTCTATCTCATGAGAAAAGTCTTGCCCCTGCAATGGTTCACCCTGTTCACTTGATGCCAGTGGTTTAGATGAATCAACTACTTGTACGGGTGTTGCTTCGTGTGTTTGCACGTGATGTGCCTCCTACTGTATCTCCTGCTACTGCACTTCCTTCTCCTATTAGCATAGCTCTTGTTCTTTCCAAAGTTTCTCCCTCAGCTCATGAAACTCCTTCTCCGCTTCTTCCATTCTCTTCTTATCCCTCTGCCTTCGCGTGATTCGCTTGTTGCGCTATTGTTTCTTTGACTTTATAGCCATAGCTGCTTTCTCTACAAGTGGATCTACTGAAAACTTGCAGCTTTTCTCCTCCTCCATGCGATCAACAATATTCCTCTTCGCTTTGTGACACACTGGTAAGCTAGGCTCTACTACCACTACTGCTATTGCTGCTACTGTTGGTGCTCTCCATGATGCCACTTCACGCTGCTTCGCTAACCACTCCACAATGAATTCAACTGGTTCATTGGGTCTAGAGAAATGGTAGCAGTATCTCCATGGGTCCTCCTCGGCCTAATTAAATGCCTCGCAGATCTAGTTGAACTAAAATCTTGTCCAGGGATCCTTCACAATGCAATGTGGGTCATACAGATTGTAGCTTCTAAGGTTGAATGGGTATTTCTTCATCAGTTCTGCTTCGACATCTATTTTCTTGATACTTTGGATCTCATATAACCCAATCTTCAATGGAGGAGTGGGCCAAGGTGCCTTCTTATTTCGCTACAGTATAGTTGTCAATCTTGCCGAGATGTGATAGGATACTTCTTGCATGACAAGCATGTCCAAGTCAAACTTTGGCAGAACATGCGGAGGCTTCTCCACACTGAACATTCGGATGAAAGTGCCAAACTATGAGGCATACCGATCTAAAATTCCTATCAATGCCTCCATTGCTTCCTTTGACATGTAGGGTGGATCTTGTTCGAATATCATTTTGTATAGAGGGACAACAAAATGGTCGGACAACCATGTGATTACTCCTTTGAAGATGCATTCGGACAACAACTTGAAATATGTGTTCGCAGCAGTCTCCGCTAGTGACGATGCCCACTCTAAGCTTGGGAACTCACGTCGAGCACAGAATGCATCTAGGATGTAGGAAGACATGTAAATCTCTACATGCATACCTTCGGGTGGCTGTTGAGCCTTTGTGACTTGCTCCTTCAGCTGATGAGCTAGTATGTCGGACTAGTTATATGGTTTTCCTTCTCTAGCCACTTGGTCCAGTGAAACTATCCAACTCTGTGGGAAGGTTTCCATGCTTGCTTCGTGACACAGTCGACAAGAAAATGTGATCAAGTATTGGTACTCCTTCCTTAGTATCTTTGTCTTATAGACTTGGTTGGGTGTCATCTTAAAATGAGTTGGCTCCTTTACCCAATCCTTCAAAATGTCTCTGGAGATAGCATTGCTATTGGGTAAGTTGAATGGATTCTCGATGAGAGTCATGGGATTTGACATCTAATACATCTCATCATAATTTTTCTCCCATAATGTCATGGGCTTCATCCCACTAACACTGCTCAACGTCATCATATCGAGATTAGTGTGAGAGATGATCCAATGTATCATGTCCGCAAATGGGAACACATAATATCTGCATGCAATCCGCTATAAGCCAAACTTGTGAATGTTCACGTACACCTGATAGTCCTTGAGGTGTTCCCCAAAAGTGCCTGCGAATGTTTCATTAACTTCTTGCCACTTTATTTTGATGTCCTTGTCTAGATATAACTTTGTATATTCATAGATTGGCAGACTAGAGGACATTTTCTCAGCTGCTGCTCTAACTACATTTCCATTAGTGTCCTGAGATCTTGTTCTCTTGGAAGCCATTGAGATAGATGAACACCTGAAAGATTTGGAGACAAGCAACATGCATGGAAAGAAATCTATCAATGAAAACAAAGCAAATTCTAGGGAATGACACAACACATACCTAGGAAACTGATGAGAAAGATTGTGCAATTTCTTCTGGGAGGTTGGGTGACTGGCTACCAAAATTGCGTAAAAGGTAGTATAGGTTGTTTGGGAGGTAGGAATGGCTGCTGGATCTAAGCAATGCGTAATTCAAACTAGTTGCTAGCTGCTGGGATTGCGTAATGCGTAATTCCAGCTGGGAAGGACTGCAGGCCCAGGGAAAGATCTACGCAATTCCCTAGGCCAGCAGTTACTGTCCTTCAGAAATGTGAAAAATAGTCCTAGAGTCTAGTGATGGGTATAAATGCGCTTTATGGAGAGGAAGGTAGAGCCTTCCTTCCCCATATTGTGTAAAGCAGTATCAGAGAGGCAGATTCTAGGCCAAGGTTGGCCCGACTTGCCGACAGGCAACTGAAAGAAAATAACACAGTGAATCCATGGCGAAACTAAGTGAAATTATAAGTGGCTAATAGTGCATGAAAAATAAATATTCAACAAACATATCAACATGCATGTGGGTGAAGCAGTTCGTTGGTTGGGCGAACGTTCATGAAAAACAGTTTCATGCATGCAAAAGTAGTGAGATAGAAACGAAAACTAAAACAGAGCTAGGAAACGCTAGTATACATGTAAATGATAGCAAGAATTCAAAGAAATGAAGAAAAAAAAATCATACAAGTGAATAAACAAAAAGCAACAGAAATGATGAAAAAGACAAGTTGAGGCCACTTACCCGTGAATAGTTGAGTTGGATGTGTCGAAGAGTCCTGGATGTGATGTGCGATGTTAGATCTCCAAGATCGATGTGAAAGAATGAGCTTTGATGCATTGAATAAATAAGATTGGGCTCATGACGCGCATGCCACACATCTAGGAAAAAGCGACACTTGGAGGGAAACTTCTAAAACAACTTTGCATGTAACCCTCGGCTGCTAAAAATAGCTCCCTAAATCATGGGATGCCTTTTGCATGTTTCCATTTGTTATTCCAACAAGAACTAGTCATGCATGCATACAAGTCAAGTTTCCTCGGTCTTGGGTGAAACTGGTCAACCGAACTACTCATGCATGCAACTACTCAACTACTTGGGAAAAATGCGCATTCCTAGCTCGGAGATGGGATGACTCCCCAGGAGGATTGCATAATTTCTGGGTAGAGTGGCTGGCTGTTGCCTAGATTTGTTCAAATCCTGGGCTGAGAAGCCCAACAAGGGAAATTTGTGCAAATCCTACTAGGAGTGTTAGCTGGTAGGATTGCACAATCCTAGAGCCCAGAAGGCTACTAGGGAGGATTGCGCAATTTCTAGAGGGAAGGTTGGTTGCCCTCCAGAAATGCATAATTTTCAAGGGGAAGTTGCTCAACCTACAGCTGGACTAGGTCTAGGAGAACAACCTGTGAGGGGAATGCATCACACTGTGCTCGACAGGCTTCCTTTGTTCATAAAAAACACTAAAGCTTATGTACTTGACGAAGCAAGACAAAGTGTTGTGTAAGGTTGGTAAGGAGGCTCCAAAATAGGCTAAAGAAAAATTTTGGAGGGTGGTTGTAGAGACTACAACACCATGGTATTTTGTAGATCTGATCAAAGGAACTACGGTTATGTTCTAATATACGGTTAATGGATTGGGGTTTATGGATGCTTTGGCATGTATGTATATATATTTGGTAAGGAGGCTTCAAAACGGGCTAAAGAAAAATTTTGTAGGGTGGTTGTAGCCACTACAACACCATGGTTTTTTGTAGATCTAATCAAGGGAATTATAGCTATGTTCTAATCTAGGGTTAATGGATTGGGGTTTATGGAAGCTTTGGCATATATCTATATATATGTATATATATATATATATATATATAATAGTATATATATATATATATATATATATTGTAACATTGAATGGAATATAATGAAAAATCAATCTAGTAGTCCTAATTTTTGGGTATAGGGGAAAATATTTGTGTATATTTGTTTTTGTTTTATGCTCTCACCATTGTTTATTTTCTCTTTTCAGAATTCGTATGCAGGTAATTTCTATATAGGGTTAAAATGTAGAATATAATCAGTATAGATATCAAGGATATAACAACCATATAAGCTACATATAAAAAGGTATATTTACACATAAAATACCAAGGAGGAAGAGATATTATTGTTTATTGCATAAACTGACCAGGTATGGGACTTTTGCAAACCACCCAACCATAGACCAGGCTAAACCTAATATGTATTTTAGCTAGTCACCCACATGCCATATTCCAAGCATGAATGTGGGATCTCATAAAAAGAATCAATCAAAACCATCTAGGGATTCTAAAGACCAAACAACCTCAATCCTCAAACAATGATTCCACCTCATGGTGGGACACCATTAACAATCCCCAGATTGGTCTCTACCCAAGCTGTCCAAGGCTCTAGAATGTTTGTTCCAATAAGGGATTCTGGGACTAGTAACTCAACCCACAATTACCATCAGTCTTCTAGAGTGTTTGTCCAACTAGGGCTTCTAGGAATAGTAACTCCACCAAGGGCTTCCAGATTGTTTTTCCAACCAAGGCTTCCATGACTAGTAACTCAACCCAAGCTCTTATAGGGCCTCCAAAGAATTTGTCCAACTAAGGCTTCTAGGAACTAAAATCTCAACCTAGAGCCAAAGGAACACGAGAACCAACCAAAAAACAAAAGTACAACCTGTAACACCATGGCTATCCAGGAAATGGAAAGGCTAGGAAAAGAAATTGCCAATCTAGGCAATCCTCCATGCTAATGACATATCATAACCAAATAACCATATGCATACACCATGCATGCCAAAACTATCAAGGAAATTATATATGCAACTTGGTACTTGCAAGCAAAATCCACTGTAGTTGCATGCCTGATCTCGATTTCCTCTTGTGTTTTCCTAGTTTTTCTTTTCCTTCTTGCTCCTAATCCCAAGTATGCCACACTCCTCCAAGAGTGCTCCAAGAAAACTCTAAGTGTCCAAGAGTATGAGAGAGAGAGAGAGCTAAAAAATGTGAGCTTCAAAAATGAACTGATAAATAAGCCATGAACTGATCCTCAAAAGCCTTTTTATTAATGAGGCCTCTATATTCTTCATTTTCCATTATTTTTCCTTCATTTTCCTCCTCACATGCAACCTGTGACCTTTCACCTTCCTTTTATCTTCATTTCCATCATTTTCATAAACAAAATGCCAAATAATGCCTCCTTGTCTTTCCAAAGCCTTTTCCATTGCCTTTGCTGATTTCTATAGCCATTAATAAACCAAATAAACACCTACACTAGGATGTTTTTCCCAACATTCAGCTTGGAATATGTGTCCCATGACCAAGGTCTTATTTTACCTTTATTAAAATTTTCATGGATTCTTTTACTAGGGCTATTACAACATTCCCCTCGTTAGGTCCTTCCCCCAATACCAAGGCTTCAAGATGCCATGGATGGGCCTTGTAATAGCAAAAATTTTTTATTCTACCATTAAAACTTTAAACCACAATGACATTTCCTTCATCAATCTCCCTCGCAACCCTAATTTGAATATGGCCTCAGCCTTAGAGAAGGACTAATGGCCCTCTACAACAAACTTGATAATGCACCCCTCTAGAGTGGTTTGCACCCAGAATTTCATAGCTCAAGTCTGGTCCATGTCAGGATGATGTAATTCAACAAGATCAACTTTGGTCCAGGTATGAGGAGATTGGCTTCTTCTGGTCTTTTCTTTTATCTACAACATCTACAACCAATTGTAGATCTCCCTTGGGAACTTGAACCAGAAGATCTCATATAGATCGCATGCAGGCTCTGCATACAAATTTGTTTCCTTCATATAATTCGCACATCGGTGAAGGAGTTGTATTTGTTGAGAGGAAAAGCACTCTAATTGTTAATGCCATCAATCTTCTTGATCCTTCTTAAATATCCTTGACACCATATTCCATACCCCTTTGAAAGTTTTCAGGTCTCGACAATGGAACCATTTGTTGGAAAAAAATGGTGATCAAGTTAAGATCCTGGGTTTAGGCATAGGGGCCAACAAAAGGTCTATCATAGTCTGGCATAGCACCAACATTTTCACCCTACCCAAGAAGAATAACGCATCTACCCGAGTCATGCCACTACCTTACTTGATTAAGTGACTGGAACTTGGCATGAGGAGGAATTGCATGATGGCCACCAATATTCGTTAACCTCAAAACGAAGGCATCATACATGAAATCGTTGCAGAATACAACAACTAAAGAATTCAAAACGACATAGAATACACCCTGAATTCATAATAAATTTTTTTAATTGGGACACATAAACCCAACACAAGGAGACTATCAAACATCCTTGCAACTTCCTGTTTCATTAGTTTTAGCCAGCATTACATCAATACATTTAGGCTCAAAATCATTCTATCTTAATAGATACTAGGAATATAATCTAATATATGACTAGGTGATTATAGAATCATGCGGGTTGAATAGGCTCTACAACAACATTTTAGTTCTCTCTCTCATGGATTTTCCTTCGATCATTTTAAGCAGTCCGCTCGCTTGGACTATTGCTTTCTTCCTTGAATGCTCTACCTTTTCGTTTTCAGCTACTTCTATTGCTCAACTGTGACTGCTTCATATGTTGTTAACTAACATTACAACTCGAATGTTACTACATGTGCGTATATTTCCTTGGCTGATGTTCTGCAACTACCAGACTTTAGCGAATTCCTTCTCCTTCCTCGAATGCCTTCTCCACGACTTCCCATTGGTCATCTTTGGTAAAAATATGGTCAACTGTTAAAACATGACAACTTTGTCTCCAAAACAAAGGACCCAATAAGCATGAGGAAATTTTTTAACTCCAAGTTTTTCTGATCATTATTGCAAATAAAAATACTCCAGTAGTGAGCTTCCATGGAATTTATGAGAAGGACGACTATGAGACAAGAAACAACATGATTCATTGCTTCATATTTTTTTATCTCTGCGATTCCAAGGACTGATACCATTTTCAAGATCACTAGACAACCACTTTTAATGGTTTCCCTAATTCACCCTACTCATCACCTTTTTTGAAGACCACCAGATAACCACCTCTAATGGTTGCCCTAGATTGCTCTACTCCCCACCATTCCCTCTATCTTTCCAATGTGGGAAATCAAATGGGCCTAAGTTGTAACATACTTATAAGGTTTTATTTTATTACAATAAATCCTCTGGGAAGAAGAATGAGAAGGATCTAGTGAAAATGATCTTAGAGGCCCTATCCAAGGTTCTGGTTCATTATTATCCTTTTGCGAGAAGATTGAGAGATGTAGATAACATTAAGCTTAATATGGATTTTAATTACTATATTAATTTAATATTTACTCAATTTGGATGCACTTGAAAGGAGAGGTTAAGCTAGCGAGGTTCATGTAGCCAAACGCTGAAAAGTTGAGCAAGTGGTGACATTCTAAATTTATTTTAATTAAAATTTCAAATAGATTTTTAAGAAGCCCATAATTAATTCTGAAATCAATCTAAACCATTTATCTCTGCATGCTACTATGTATATTCCATCAATATTCTATGGAGGTTAAATATGTATCATCCAAATATTTTTTTTACAAAAATAAATTAATTTTGAAAGAAATCCCCTGGCCCCAAGGATCTATGGCCTCCCAAGGATTCATAAATCCGGGGCCCCCCTAAGACCTATTTTCAACACAATAGGTGGACCCACCTATCTTCTTGTTAAATTCTTAACTAAGATACTTAAGCCTCTTTTTGGGCACACTGATTCTTTTGTTAAAGACTTTGCCTCCCTTATTCAAGAGTGGAGAGATATAAAATTAGAACTAGGTGATTTGCTGCTTAGTTTTTACGTTGTCTCCTTATACAGCAAAATCCCCATAGAAGCCATTGATATCAGAAATCACATCACTTACAAAGGCATTGCCAAGTTAGTTGGACTCTGCCTCACCTCGACCTTCTTTGGTTTCCAAGGTGATTTCTATGAGAAAACTTGCGGTGTTGCGATGGGTTCCCCTCTTTCCCTTATTGTTGCAAACTTGTTTATGGAAGATTTTGAGACCAAGGCCTTAGACACTGCTCAATTTCGTCCTAAAAAATGGAAGAGGTTTGTTGATGATACCTATGTCATCTGGCCTCATGGTTAGGAGAAGCTTGAATTGTTTCTTAACCACCTCAATTCCCCATTCTAACTCCGTCAAGTTCACGATGGAAGTTGAGGTGGATGGTTGCCTTCCCTTTCTCGACATTCTCCTTTGGAGGCTGAGTGATGGTTCCATTTGTCACCAATTTCATCGGAAAAATACTCACGTGGAACAATATCTCCATGCTAGTTATCATCATTTCCGAGCTCATAAATTCGGGGTTCTTAGCAGTCTTGCTACCCATGCTCTAAGAATCTCTGATGATATCCACCTTGAGAAGGATAAATCCCATCTTCTTGAAGTGCTTAGAAATAATGGGTATAGCAGATCTCAAAGCCTCAAGGCCTTTCTGAGAGCCTGCAAAGAGTATATTGTTAAGCCTGCTCGTGATGATCCTATCTCTAATGTTCATCTCCCGTATATCCAAGGAACCACAGATAGGATTTCCCATATCCTCAAGAAGATTAATATCGCTTCTTCGTTCAAACCTCTCAAGACCATTAAGGACTCTCTTAGATTTGTTAAAGACCCTATTGATCCTAAGGACTCGAAAAGGGTCTACCTTGTTCCATGCTCTTGTGGTATTCCCTACATTGGAGAAACAGGTAGATCTATTAAGTAGGGAATCAATGAGCATGCTGCAGACATTAGACACAACCATTCCCGTTCATTAGCCTTAGCTAAGCATGCAGAAAAATAAAAACACCATGTATGCATTGAAGAATCCAAAGTCATCTCTAAGGTAGATCACTTCCACCACAGGAAGCCTAGGGAGGCGATTGAGATTGAGAGGCATGCCAATAATCTCAATAGGGATGATGGTTGGAAATTGAGTAAGAGTTGGAATCCAATTCTCTCATCGTAACTCATCACTCCTTTCTTCTACCCTCTCCTCCTTTTTTCTTACTTGCCTTGATCCCCTATTTTCATTTTATTGATTTATTTATTTTTATTTTATTCTCTCTCTCTCTTCCCTGGTCCCCTATTTTGATTTTGATTTATTAATTATCTTTATTATTATCATTTAACTATTCATGTATTTATTTATTAATTTTAATTTTAATTTTTTATTATTATTTTGTGTGTATAACAATATAAAATTTCTAGTATTATATTTCTTCTTGCTATCCTTAACTTTAATTTGATTTATCTTTCATGGCTTCCTCTTTGAAGAACTTAATCATCCCTTTCTAAAATATTATAAACTTGATTTTAATCATTTTTAATTCATAACAACTAGTTTTCCAATTAATCAACCTATAACAAATAAAATGATATAATTTATTATTAAATAACTAATTTACATTAATTCGATAATATTAAAACTCAATATTTTAATTTTATTTTTATTTATTCCTTAACAACTAGTTTCTCCTTACCACTAACTCCCTAAAAATTAATTTCTTTACCTATTAACCAATTCACCAACAACTAATTTTTAACATCTAACTCTAGGCAATGTTGCATCCTCACTATTTATTCCTTCTTATCGATGGATTTCTCACCTAGTCCTGAGAATAAACCACATTGGTTGGTTCGAAATGTCGACCAAATCCTAACAATGTGATTAGTTAGAAAAACTTTCTTCAACATCAAATAACCTCTCTCAACACCTCAACCACCTTAAAGACACCTTCAATAATTGTTAATCATTTATTTTTTACCTCAATTTCATACACCAAAAGCACCATTAAAAATAGTATCAGTAATATCACTAGTGCATTCTTTGCATTCTAAAACAACTTTCAAATACCAAAGGTGACATCTATTTCACCCTTGATGCATCTTGTTGCACCATGTAACAAACGTGGTTAAAAATCCATGTAAAAAAAATATAAGGCCAAGGTCATGGGACACTTATTCCAAGCTAAATGGTGGGCAAAACATCCTAATGTGGGTGTTCATTTGGTTTATTAATGGCTATGGGAATTGGAAAAGGAAATGGAAAAGGATGTGGAGAGGTCAAAGGCATTATTTGGTATTTATTTATGAAAATAATGAAAATTAGGAGAAAAGGAAGGCGAAAGGTCACAAGTTGCATTTGAGGAGGAAAATTAAGAAAATAGAGTTCTCATTGATAAAAAGGCTTTTGAGGATCAGTTGGTAGCTTTGTCAGTGTTAGTCTCTATTCTACTCTCTCCCTAATACTCTTGGACACTTAGAGCTTTCATGGAGCACTCTTGGATGAGTGTGTCATACTTGGGATTTGGATCAATAAGGAAAAGGAAAAGCAGGAAAGAAGAAGAGGACATCGAGATTAGCAGCTACAACAGGTTTTGCTTGTAGGTATCGAGTTGCCTGTATGATTTACTTGGTATTTTTGGTATGCATGGCATGTGCATGTGGTTATTTGGTTATGATCTATCATTACCATGGAGGATCTCCTAGATTGATAATGGTTTTTCCTAGCCTTTCCATTTCCTAGATACTCATGGTGTTGTGGGTTTTACTTTTTTTTTTTTTTGGTTGGTACTCATATTCCTTTGGTTGCGAGTTGAGTTATTAGTTCTTGGAGCCTTGGTTGGACAAACTCTCTTGAAGCCCTATAACAACTGGGTTGAGTTATTAGTTCTAGAGCCTTGGTTGGACAAACACTATGAAGCCCTTGGTGGATTGAGTTACTAGTCCTGAAGTCTTGGTTGGACAAACACGCTTGGTAGCAATTATGGGTTGAGGTACTAGTCCTGGAAGCCTTGGTTGGAATAAATGTTATGGAGCCCTTGAAAACTTAGGTGGAGACTAATCTAGTGATGGTTAGTGATGTTTGACCATGAGGTGGAATCAATGGTTAAGGGTTGAGGTGGTTTGGCCTTTGGAAGCCTTGGCTCGGTTTTGTTGGATTTATTTCATGAGATCCCACATTCATGCTTGGAATATGGCACATGGGTGATTGGCTAAAAGAGAGATTTGGTTCAGCCCAATATATGGTCGGGTGGTTCGTGGAAGTCCCATACTTAGTTGACCTATGCATTCATTAATAAGAGCTCCTTCTCCTTGGCATTTTATGTGTAAATGTATTGGTTCGTATGTGTTTTTTATGGTTGTCATATCCTTGTTATTTCTGTTAGTTATGAGTAAGTTTCATGACAATGATGATGTTTGGCTCTCATCATGTTTTGAATAATAAATGAATGTATAATGAACATATGACCTAATAGATAATAATTTGGCTATTGTGATAAGGCATCAATTATTCTTAGATATTCTCAGATAAGTATGAGACCCCTATGCTCGGATATGTTGTTATGACCTTAGAATGCATATTTGTGACATGTTTGATGAAATGCCTGTCTTGGTTAGTATGGATCTAGTCAAGTATTTATTCAAGTATTTTCATTACTATCATTTTTTCAATGTTATTTTTCATTTCTGGAATTTTCATGAAGTTCTGGGCAGTGGCATGAGACCTAACCCTGAAAAAGTGGCACACAATCCAGTGTCACTAGCTCAGAACTAGCTTAAAAAGTCCCCAGTTGCTAGCATTCTGTTACTGTGGGAGAAACTGAAGGGTCCCAATCACATGCATTCCTATGTCATGGGAGCGACTGAGGCCCTAAGTTAGTAAAATGTTAAGTTACCTCAGGGTTTGGTCACCTGGAAGGGTTGTTTGGTTCCTAAAGGTTTTGTAACATGTGTCGAGAGTCAAATTAATTTTGTTTTGTCAATTCCACTTAACTATACGTGGGGAGTTGAATCAGATTATAGTAGCCTATCATCACATGTTTACCCCAACGAAACGGTTAACTTGGGTAAATGTGGGAGGAGGGTGGTTACAAGATGGTATCAAAGTGGGTTCTGTTCTCCTTTGGTGGTGTCTCATTTCCATTCTCTTTGGGTGATATCTGATACCACAGAGTGGTATCAGAGCATGGCTAATGGTTGTAATGGATGGGCATAATGTGTTGGTCATGCATACATGTTGATTATATATGTGTTCCTTATGCTTGTGGCCTATGTGCTTGTTGCATATGCATGGTGTTGGTCATAGTTGCAGTGGCGTCGCCATGTGAAAGTTGATGTCATTGTTGTTGGATGTGGTCGTCATTAATGCATGTCAGCTTAAGATGCATTTTTTATGCATGTCTGTGCCTATATGTTGTTATTCATGCATTTTCATGATTATAGTTATCCATGCATAGTAGGTCAAACATGCATTGTGAGGTCATTATATGTAGTTTGTCTCATCATGATGTTGTTGATAAGATATGACATTGAGATGTTGGCTAAGATAGAGCAAGAGATGCAGACTATTAGAGCGATGTTTCATCTCTAGACTTTGGGTAAGAGAAGTTTGCCATACAGGTGTTGTATGTTTGTGTAACAACCTTGGTGAAAATTCCATGTAATAAAAGTAAATAAAGGTAAAATAATAACCATGGTTGATGGGACACTTATTCCAAGCTGAATGTTGGGAAAAATCCCAGTGATGGGGATCAATTGTGATTGGTTATGGCTAAGGAAATTGGCAAAGAATATGGCTAAAGATTTGGAAAGGAAAAGTGGCATTTTTGGCACATTTATTCATGAAAATAAAGGAAATTAGGAGAAAATGGAGGTGAAAGGTCACAGGTTGCATGTGAGGAGGAAATTGAAGGAAAATAATGGAAAATGAAGAAAATATAGGCCTCGTTCATAGAAAGGGTTCTGAGGATCAGTTGGTAACCTTTTGTCAGTTCAATTTTGGAGCTCTCCCATTATTCTCTCTCTCTCTCTCTCTCTTCTCTCTCTCTCTCTCTCTCTCTCTCTCTCTCTCTCTTGGAGACCAATTTTTCTTGGAGCACTCCAGGTGGGTGTGGCATTCTTGGATTGTTGGAGCAAGAAGGGAAAGGAAGAGTAGGAAAGTACAAGAGGGCATCGAGATCAACAAATACATGAGATTTCTTGTAGGTATCGAGTTGCATGTATGTTTTCTTCACTATTTTTGGAATGCATGGTGTATGCATGTGGATTCTTGGTCATAATCCATCATTGACATTAAGGATTGCTTGGATTGACAACAAATTTCCTAGTCTTTCCATTTCCTGGATAGCCATGGTGATTGTGGTTTTACTTTCATTATTTGTTTTTGGTTGGTTCTCATGTTTCCTTAGCTTGGGTTGAGTTATTAGTCCTTGGAAGCCTTCATTGGACAAACGCTCTGGAAGCCCTGTAATGACCTAGGTTGAGTTACTAGTCCTGGAAACCTTGGTTGGATAGATAATATGGAAGCCCTTGGTGGGTTGAGTTACTAGTCCTGGAAGCCTTTGTTGGAAAAACGCTCTAGAAGCCTGATGACAAATGTGGGTTGAGTTACTAGTCTTGGAAGCCTTGGTTGGAACAAATGATTTGGAAACCTTGGAAGGCTTGGATTGATACCAATCTGATGATGGTTTTTTGATTTCTGACCATGAGGTAGAATCACTGTTTGATGGGTTGAGGTGGATGGCCCCTGGAATTACTAGATGAGTTTTGATTGATGTGTTCTATGAGATCCCACATTCACGCTTGGAATATGGCATGGGGGTGAATGGCTGAAGAGTGACTTGTCTCAACCATTTTATGGCCAGGTGGAACATGGAAGTGCCATCCCGAGTTTGGATTTTGCATCATTAATGAAAGGTTATTTCTCCTTGTACTTATATGATCATTTTAATGGATTATATGTGGTGTATATGGATATACTTTCATGAGTATTTCTGCTGCTATTATGCTGGTTATGTATGTGTGTTATGAAAGCAACCATGTATGGATTTCATCATGTTTTTACTTGTAATTTAATGATCAATGTATCTATGACCTAATGGATGGAATGGAAGTTGATGTATTGAGGCATCAATGGTTCTTAGTGATTCTTAGCTAAGTATGAGACCCCTATTGTTAGGTCCCTATAATACTAGTGATTCCCCCATTAATATTTTCATTGTAGCTATTATTGTTATTGTTGTTCCCCTATTGTCCCCATATTGTTATTATTGTGCCCCATAGAAGCCCACTATTGTTATTTTTGTGCCCATATATTATTATTGTTATGTCGGCTTGATTATATTGTGACCCCTTAGACTCCTATATAAGAAAGGAGATTTTGTCATTTGTATCATCAAAGAATTGTTCATTTGTGTAATGTAAAGGAAGTTTCCCCCTTGAATACATTTATTTTGAAGTCGTTGATCTATCTTTTCTATCTTTTTATGAGCTGGTTTCATAACATTTGGTATCAAAGCTTTGGATTCTAGGGTTTCACTGCTCCAAACAAGTCATCGTGGAATTTTCGCTATAACGTTTTCGATATGAATTTTCAGAACCTAAAAAAAAAAACCATTTGATACAAAATCATTCTGAACCTCTTGTCCAAATTTAAGATCTTGTCTCGCTATATTTTCAATGATATGAAGAAGTTATGGTTTGTGTAGACTCCCAAATTACACCCCAAACAGGTGACCTAGGGAAAATCATCATAACTTTCTATCTGAGTATCATATTGAAATTTTGTAAGAAGTTAGAGAAAGAGGACGTGCTGTAGTCTTCTTTGTATGTTTTTCAAATCCGAAGGTCAAAACAGTGACACGTGGCACATCGTACAAGTTTAGTCTAATGAAAAAATATATAATTAGGTCATCTTGGGAGCTTGGGCATAACTCTTTCTTGGAGAATCCAATATCACCTATGCTCAGAACTACTATTTACACTTGTAGATTACATATTCATGATATGTTTAACAAATTTCTTCTCATGGCTAGTAGGGGTCTAGTGAAGGCCTTAAACAATAATTTGTTTTAGTATTGTCATTTCCATGTTATTTTACTATATTGAAGGTATCATGAAATTATGGGCAAGGACATGGGCTTTGGGCCTAAAAAAGTGGCTCAAATCCCAGGGTCATGGGCATAACACTGACAAATTTAGTCTCTAGTCACTGGTAGGTAAGCCTGTGAGAGTGACTTTGGGTTTCTGGACATTTTCATGCCTATAGCATGAGAGCGACTGAGGCCTAATTGTCAAAAAGTTCAATCGGACCCAAGGGCAAGTTTCCTGAAGTGTTTGATTGGTTCTTAAGGGTCCTCAAGCTGATGTTGAATGTTTGTATGGTGTGTGTCCATCGATTCCACTTCCTTAACGTGACTTAGGATATCGAGTCATATCATAGTGGCCAATTGTCGCATGTTAACCCCAGCTCGCTGGTTGCTTGGGTAAATGTGGGTGGAGTGTGGTACAGAGTGGTATCAGAGCATGGTTCACCCCTATGACTGGATGGGATATGTATTGGTCATGCATGCATGTTAGTTGCATGTGTGTCTCTCACCCTTGCATTCCATGTGCTTGTTGCATTTGCATGATGTTGTTCATG
The DNA here is from genome assembly GCA_000404065.3 of Pinus taeda. NCBI lineage: Eukaryota > Viridiplantae > Streptophyta > Pinopsida > Pinales > Pinaceae > Pinus > Pinus taeda. The sequence continues at coordinate 40,152 of APFE030752335.1, forward strand.
GTTGTAGTGATGTCATCATGTGAAATTTGAGGCTGTTATTGTGGAATACCTCACTGTGAGTGTATGACTAGTTACATGTGGATTTATGTCACTTACATGTATCATTGTAGTTTTCTTGGTCACATTTATCATTCTTGTAGGTGTGATTTCATGTATCGTTCACTCATGCTTATTCATATGTGCTTATGCATATGTGTAGTTGGTTACATATTGCTTATGCATGTTCATGTTTTCATGTGGTAAAGAATATAGTGATGTAATGGTTTGTTTCATGCATGAGGTCGTGTTGTTGTTAAGATCATGCACTGATGACTGGATCCTATCTAGAATGACGGTTGCATAGTCATATGCTTATGTATTAAGTTTCTATATATTGTCATGATTATGTTATACATGTATCATGCTGATTTGTTGATCTTGCAGACTAGGTATCCTCCTTGATCTATGCTAAGGTATGTTGGTTTATTGTGATTTCTTTTAGCTGACATGATATAACTTACAGGAAGAAATATCAAATGGATAGAAATATGTTTGAATACAATGAATCTCCCTATGAATCCAAAGAGAAAAATGGTGTTGGGAACTCTTCCGATTTGGTAGTTACACTGAGAATATTAACGAAAGAAATAAAGAGTTGTAAGGAAGATAATGACTAAATCACGTAGGCACAGGAGAAACAAGTAGAGCTAAATGCAATGATACTTCAGAGTTTGTCAAATTTGTGGTGATTGGGACTACATTAGATCATCGATTGGGTCGATCCATTCAAATCCGAGGTGGACTCTCTTGGAAATGCTATGCCTTTGAGTCCCTTTGAAGTTGCTTATCAGGTAGTACAGTCGTTTTCCAACTCAAATTCAACCAACCCTGATCTAGTGAATGAGATTAATGGGAAATCACATTCAATTTCAACCTCAGAGTCAAAAACTTTTTCAGAAACCATTCACACTGATGAACAAATTCGGGAATTGTTATCCATTGATGCATTACCATGGGAAGACCTTCATCATAGGTCTTCATTTTTACCCGAGATTAATCATTTTGAAAATGATTTTTCATCCATTTTCACCGCTGAATATGTCCCAGAACCGCAGAATCCATTGAAACATCCTGATTTTGAACAAAATTTAGCCAATATTTCTTGCACGGTTCCTATCAACATTTCAGTCAAACCTGGGATTGTTGAAAATATTCACATAGGTGCTTCTTTTACAGACACTAAATTCAACACATATAAAGCCCTATTTCAAGAATTCTGCGACGTGTTTGCCTGGGCCTATGAGGAAATGCCAGGAATTGATCCTTCAATCTTTGTTCATGAAAACAAAACCTACCCGGATGCTAAACCCATCCGGAAATGGTTGCGTCAAATTCACCCTCGAAAAGTTGCTGCCATCAAAACTGAAGTTGAGAAATTACTTAAAGCAGGTATCATTTATCCAATTCCTTTAATGGATTGGGTATCGAATATTGTTCCAGTTAATAAAAAATAAGGGACAATAATAATATGCATCGACTATAGGGATATTAATCGTGCTTGTCCCAAGGACAATTATCCCACGCCCTATATCGATGAAATTTTCTCCTTTATGGATGGCTTTTCCGGTTATAATAAAATTAACATTCTACTTGAAAATTAACCAAAAACGGCCTTCATCTGTCCATGGGGGACCTTTGCTTATTGCAAGTTACCTTTTGGACTGAAGAACACCGGGGAAACTTTTCAAAGGGCCATGTCTTATGCATTTCATGACATCAAGAACATTGTGCAACCCTATCTCGATGATTTACCAGCTCATTCATTACGAAGAGCCGATCATCTCACTCACTTACGAGCCATTTTCATGAGATGTAGGCATTATCGGATTAGGCTCAATCCGCACAAGTGTGTCTTCTGTATCGAAATGGGTCGATTACTGGGATTTTTTGTATTGAAAGTCGATATTCACATCGATCCTTTGAAGGTCGAAGCCATTTTCAAGTTACCACCTCCTTCGACTCTTCGCCTGCTCCATAGTTTGCAAGGGAAAGCAAACTTTTTACGTCATTTCATTCCTAACTACGCCGAGATTACAAAAGGTTTCACCCGGTTGTTGAAACAAGACACTTGATTCTTTTGGGACGAGATAGCTGACAAATCTTTTGATGCTCTAAAACATGCGTTGACCCATGCGCCATTATTGCATCCTCCCAACTACAACCAGGATTACTTCTTGTACCTCGCTGCTTCCCATTCCACTATTGGGATGGTTTTAGTTCAACAGGATGAATTCAAAAGTGAACATGTGATATATTATCTTAGTCGGACTCTAACTCCAACTAAGTTAAAATATTCACATGTGGAGAAACTGGCCTTAGCCGCAGTCCAAGCTGTTCAGCGTTTTCGTCACTACATTTTGTTATGCAAAACCATTGTCATTTCTGACTATAACCCTATGTAATACATTTTGACTAAACAATTGCTGGGGGGAAAGTATTCCAAATGGATTGTCATCCTACAGGAATTTGACTTGGAATTTGAGAAGGCCAAGTCAAAGAAGTCTTTGGTTTTTGCGGAACTAATGTGTGATTTCCCTCGTGCCGATACCAAACATGTGGCAGGAGAATCCCTTGCAGACGAATCCTTGTTCCTTATCAACACCGTTGATCCATGGTACAGAGATATCATTGTCTATCTCCAAACCCAATCCTTTCGGCTCGATACTTCACGATATCAACACCAAAAAATACAATTCCAATCCCAACCTTACATTATTATTGGAGATACACTTTATTGTCATGGGGTGGATTCCGTTTTCCATCGTTGCCTTACTCATGATGAGGCTGAGAAGGTTCTTAATGACTGCCACTCTGAAGCATGTGGCGGTCATATGTCTGGGTATGCCATAGCCCAAAAGATTTTGCGCGCTGGCTATTTCTGGCCATCCTTGTTCAAAGATTGTATTACTGTCATCCAGAAATGCCACAATTGCCAGATTTTTTATTGTAATATGCACGCTCCTCCTGCTCCTCTCCACCCTATCATTGCCGTTGGTCCATTTGCAAAATGGAGTTTCGATTTTATTACATGTAACCCTCACTCGGTCGGGGGGCATGCGTATATCATCCTTGCGGTAGATTATTTTACCAAGTGGGCCGAGGCGATGCCTACATTTTCGACAGATGGAAAAACTGCTGTGATTTTCGTTTTCAATCATATAATTGCTAGCTTTGGTGTCCCCCAAGCGATTATCACTGACCATGGGAGTCATTTTCGAAACATCATGATGACCAAACTTACAGATCATCTTGGCTTGCATCATGATAGTTCCACTCCATATTACCCATAGGCAAATGGTCTGGTTGAAGCAGTCAACAAAGTTCTAGTCACCATGATCCGACGAATCATTGGGATTCATTGGTCGAATTGGCACAACATGTTATTTTCAGCACTTTGGGCATACCGAACCTCAGTCAAAACATCAACAAGTTTTACTCCCTTTGAATTGGTTTACGGTTTAGAGGCAGTATTGTCCATTGAATGCGAAATCCCGTCATTACAAATTGTTGTGCAATTATTACCAGCCACTTCCAAAGAGGGAAAACATTTATTATACTTAGCTCAATTAGATGAGAATCGATGCAATGCTGCATTGTTGAAAAGTGTGCAACAAGAAATGCTTGTTGAGATTGCAACAAGATGATGGAGCTTAGTGAAAAGAGTCGCCTTCACTAAGTGGGCCCGCAGGCTATTTTTGGCGCAAGTCTATTTTTAGACTATGTCTATTTTTAGACATATGGATCATGTCTATGGATTGCAGGTTGTTGTTTATGGATGACTGATCAAGTTGGAAAATAGATGGACTTCTATTTTTGATGAAGTGTGAGTGATCACAGTGTGAGTGGTCTATTTTTAGACTGGCTGTCAAAAATAGAAAAGTCAAATATTATTATCTCACAATAATATTTGGACTATAAACTTTGTCTTATTCTCTTGGAGCACTTCAGTTCGAGCTACGGATGTGGCACATGCAATTGCATGAAGGAAATACGTGGTTCTTATGGGTTAGTTGAATATTTGCATGCATGACTTCAGTTAGAACTCAAGTGAGTTGAGTTTAGTGGACTGGAGGTGCAGTTGATGGAGTTGTGTTCAGTTTAGCTTTGTTAAACTGGTTGTATTTAGTCTAACTGGCGAATAGACTAGAGATGAGTTGGGTGAATTAGTTATTAATTAATTCACAAGTTATTAACTCATAATACAACTAATGAATACATCAGTTAACTCAGTTGCATGTCAGTGCATGTTCAGTTCAGCAGGGACAGGTGTTAGAGAATCAGATTGCTATCAGTTGTGACTATAGTGGTGCACCAGATCTTGCACAAATCAGGGGATTGAGTATGCCAATGAGTTTGCCCACATTGTAGCTTGGAAATACATGATTTAGCCAAGGAAAGACGTGGCTACCTTGGTATTATCATCATTCTCATGCAGGTATTGAGCAGCGGAGGCAGGCAAACAGCGGAAGAGATTTGAGCCAGTGATTGATTCAGATCTGAGCTGTATTGCGTGTAACAGGTGGAGCTGGTACTGGATTGCTTGTGATAAGCATTGTACTTTGTAATGTTACATGACTCAATCATTAATATACAGATAGTTGGGGTTTTTAGCGAGATGCTTTCCCCGGGATACATACTGTGTTAATGTGTGAATGCTCTTGATGTTTTATTGTTATTGATGCTGCTATATTGATGATCAACGTAGAGGAGCTTAAGTATTGTGTATGTTTTCCGCAATAGTACATGATCAGGATAATCTCTGTTGAATATGTGTTAAATTATTCAAAATTTCTACATGGTATCAAAGCTG